>JAUZST010088069.1:0-19781 GCA_034779995.1 Parotocinclus haroldoi
AGACCAAGGCAGTCTGAACTACTGCTACTTAAAGAGTCTGAACTATTCAGCAAATTTTGCTTAGCTTCTGTAATGACATCTCTCCAATTCAACTTTAGCTAAGGAGTTCTATTATATCAACTCCTTATTATATGAATTCATTAGTTAGCCAGCTATTTTTATAACATTAGCTTATATATCAAAATAACCTAATATATATATATATATATATATATATATATATATTTTTTTTTTTTTTTTTTTTTTTTTTTTTTTTTTTTGTGCATGTTTGTTCTGCATCAGGGGAGCGTGTTTGCTCTGGATAAGGTTTTACCAGGAGGGTCCATGGGTGGGGGTTCAGGCGGCTCAATAAGTGTTGTTCTTTCCTCTCCAGCCAGAGGCATACTCTCCCCTCCTTCAAACATCCCAAACACAGCTACTGAGTACTTAGTTCCAGCTCTGCAAATAAAAACAGGAAATTGTAACAGAGCCAAACGATGCACGTAAATGAGCATTAAACTAAAAGTAAGACTACCTTTAGTCAGTCGGTGTTTACCTCAAGATAAAGGCTGTTTCATCTGGAAGGCAGGTGCCCTTTAACTTTTCCTAATTTGGCCTAAAAATGATATAGTGTCGGGCCAACGTCTGAGCGGACTAGTGAAAGGATATTTATAGAAAAAGCTGCAGCAGAATAGTAACCCAAAATACACCTCAAAGCTTTGTGACAACTAGCTGAAGATCAAAAGGTCAAAGACTGCTGACTCTCATAGACCTTCCTCAAAAGTCACCTGACCTAATTCCCATCACGATTTTAAAGGGGCATTTAAAGACAGAGAAAGCCATAATGTAACACCACATGATAGATGCTCTTTGGAATATTGTTTAATCGTTCATGGGTCAATAGCTTATGCACAAACTTGTCCATATCAGCTTGAGTGCTTGCTCGCTCACTCGTCGAGTGTATCGAAACATTTTTACTTTAAAAAATTCAGCTTCTCACTCACTGTTATGCTGAACAAATGATTTGTGGGTGGCGCAAGCGGTTAGCATGAGGTCCCTAGTTCCATCCCGACCTAGGACTCAAAGTGTGGAGTTTGTATGTTCTCCCTATGTCTGTGTGGGTTTATTCAAGTTTAACTGGTTTCCTTGCAAATTCCAAAGATATCTATTAAGTTAAATTGGTGACACACTAATAAAACTATAAAACTGTCCACTTTAATATACTGACACAATATTATATTATATATTGACACATTCATACTAGGTCAGTTTTATTGGTGAGTCACAAATAAAGTCATGAATACATTACAATTCAAAAGACAGTGATGCTGGTGCAGTGTTAAAAGAATTAATCAATCAAAATTTGATTTATAATGAAAACAGTGTAGATCATTGCCACTAGAACTATTAAACCCCCACTGTATTTCTGCACGATATTGTATATTTTTAAACATATTCATAAGAAGTTTCTAGTAGGTTGTGGCTCTTAAAATGACTTCAAATGGAATAGTTTTACATTTTACTCTACATTTTCAATCCTACCTGAGCTCTTCTAGGACGACTGTGTTGTCATATGGTCCCACAAGCATCTCTTCTGGGTTCACATCGTTATCAGAGGGGTGAAAAGTGACTTTGTAGCCACGAACATCACCAGGTGCATGGTCCCAGGTAACACGGAAACTAGTCTTGGTTGGTTCTGAGGTCTGAAGGTTTCTTGGCGCTTTATAAGGTGACACTGTATGAAAACAGAGAGAAAGTGGAAGCTCTCTTAGACCTATGTAAACAATGGCAGTAGCAGTAACACTGAAATAGACAGAACAAATTCCCTAATACCTAATGATATATTTTATTTGTTTAAATAAATATACTGTTGCTCCATGTTGCCATTATAGGTACTGAGTGCTGTATATCCGCAATAAAACAAAATGCAAAGTAAAATGGTCTGAAGACTTTCCGAATACACTGTAAATAAGACATAAAACATTGTTTGTAAATAGTGGTTACATTTTGTAAATGCTAAACAACATTGTACAGCTTAGTAACTTTATATAAGCCTGTATAAAGTAAGTGTCCATAAGTAATACATAAATATTTATATAATTTAGCCATAAGACTTTTATACTTTAAAGTTTTATTCATGCCAACTTTGTATGTTCGTCTACTGAAAATTGCAGTTTAGGTAGACCAACAGTCTGTACTATCCTATATTGCTCAGGCAATTATGCCCAACAATCTAGTCAGCTTGTTGCCTTACTTCAACATAGTCATATATTATTTTCCAAGGCAGTCTGTGTCTTCCCCGCTTATATTTTTAGTCAGGAGTCACTTCCAATAATTACATTAGAAAACACTCTAATATAATTCATGGCCATATTATTATGAAGAAGACCCTGAATTTAGCTGAAGGTTTAACTGGTGAAAGGAGAGGTGTTGTTAAGCACAAGAGCTATTTTAGTCTTTTTTGCTTCACTCTTGGCAGGGGTGGCACAGTAACGTATCAATTAAAGACAAAGAATATGTAGTCAACTTACGTCTAATTACCACAACGTTTTGGATCACTTGAATATTTTCTGCAGGTCTATTAAATAAACATGTTCCTATTCTTTATTGTCTGTTAAACACTTAATCGGATCTGTCATGGAATACATTTTCCAGCAATAATTTGGATTCCATTTACAATAATATATAATTCAAACATAAATTTGTCGCCTATGCCAATATCTGAGGTCAATAATTTTATTATATTTTCATCTGCAAATAAGCAATATGTTGCCTGTAAAATGATTAAATGTTGTGATATGTTACACATCACTAATAACAAGTTCTCATCAAATCTAATAGCATTGCCTTAGCTGAAATTTATGTATTAAAGCTACATTGTATTGCACTCTAAATCTGTTAGCAGCTGCTCACACATGCAAACACGCTCACATAAACAGACACACACATACACCTAACACAGATCTAAGACTCATGGGCTTTGAATTATGGGCCAAACGTACGTGTGGTTCCTACTCCTTGCCTTGCTTTGCCTTCTTCATGCCTGTAAACGGGGTGAACCTTGATGTCATATGTAGTCATTGGCTGCAGCTTCTTCAGCATGGTGGTTGTCACATTTGCCGCCACTTTGAAGGCAATCTCTCTGCCGCCTGATTGTGGGGAATATGTCACTCTATAGCTCTGAACCGGGCCCGGAGCTGCCTGCCATTTCACCTTCATGGTCCTTTCAGTCTGACTGTACACGGTTAGCGTCTTAGCTTTAGCCGAAGCTAGACAAAAAAGGATTAATAAAGCGTCAAAAACTGTATTTTAAAATTTGGTGTATTAAGACAATACTACTACATATATTTATAATTGACAACACCTTAATGTAATATTTCTATAGGTATTTTGGGTGGTATCACATATAATATGATAATAGGGAGTACACTGTTCCACTGAAGGGAAAAAAACTGGATGATTGTAGGTTCAGCAAGGTTACACAACTTTTCACTTCAGTCAGTCAGCCATGTTTGTTATCCTATGTTTTATTTTTCTTTTAGTACTAAAGCTACAAGTGTTAAAAAGCTTAAGTGGCTAAAAATATAAAAGATTAAAATATCATAAAAGATTAAAAACATAAAAGAAAAGAAAAAAACATAAAAATCGAAAAACATTATTAACACTATGTCATAGTCGTTCAAAGTTAAAACAGCAAATATTTTATACCAGACCTCTGAGCTGATCACCTACTTTTGGGGTATAGAAAAATCATTTAGTTGTGAATTTTTCACGTGCTAAACCGATTTAAGTTGGACTTCACATAGAAGCAAGATTACATCTATGAATTTCTATTTTATCTTTGTCCTGTTGACACTGTGAGGTTACTGATAAACAAAACTCAAAGTAATTCCTGGTGTAAACTGTAAACTGAAAACAGTTGTTAAATAGAGAATGAAATAGAGAGAATCCATAAAACTCTGCATCTTGCTCCTGTTAAGTGAGAATGTAAATAAAATAAAATGGTACATAAGCTTTGACTTTCTTAAGAGGTTAGACTTTTCACTCTGTAATTTCCAGTGCAGTAAGTGGCTTTTTACTGTCACTTCCTGTTCTTTTGAGCCAGAGATCTATTACAGTTTTTTCTCATTTCTCATGCCATAAAGCAGATGCAGTCTCATCCAAGCAATCCCAGGAAAATACTCTGACTCCAAGACTTTTACTAGGACCGCAATTATGAATGGAAAGAACTGCGACAATCCAATATGTTGATTGACCTAAGCAGACCTTTACATTTTTAACCAAAAGATGATTTCAGTTCCAGCATACATATGGTTTAAACTTGGAACAGTACTGAAAGTCTGTGAGTACAGAACAGTGTTATCAGAGTATGGATAGTTTTAAAAGACATTTCTATTGCATTCATTCAAGTACTGTTTTAAAAGTTTTGCTTCTTTGTGTATGGCCTTTAAAAAGGAATACGTAAACACTCTATACTTTGTATGGAAGGATAAATTGGTTTAGAATATCCTTAATAGTTTTTGAATACATAATACTTCTAAGAACGTTAGACAATTTCTTTTTTTTCAGTTTCACATGACAAGCATTTTTTGAATTACAAGAAGCAACATTAATCACCAAATGCATGTGCTGAATTAATATGACTACTACACAATGGATAGTCCTTTAACAATGAAAGCATAGGAAGCCCCTAGCAGATATGGGAATGTGGAAAAACAGCTATTTTGTTCAATATGTTACAGTGATTTTTGCCAGGAAAAATGAAAATGTAAATTAATTCATGTCTTTTTGCAGGATTTGTTTAACTAGCATACACCACCAGGAAAGAGTCCTTAATCATGACTGCTTGTGTTGGGTTAAAATACTTGCTTAGGCAACTTTCCATTGCTTCACTAAGTTTCCCTGAATGTCCATGTGGAGACAGAGAAAGCGTATGGTTTTTAACTAAGCATGCCCAAAGCCTGTTAGACCCCATCTCCACCATACGGCCCAAATTAGAGCTGCCAGCACACAGATGCACTGCTTTGAAACTCCTTCACTTCATTGCTGTGATGCTATTTCCCCACTCGTCCCTTCCCTTCCATTCCTGCCTTCCCTATTCTCACAGCCATCACCTCACTTTTTCCACAACCAAAGCACGGACACTTTTTCCACCACCAGAGCACAGACACTCCTACCTCTACTTATATAGCAAAAACTGGATCTGACTGCTTCATATACATGTTCTCACCAGAAAAGAATCTTACTAACCCCAAGATGCTCAAATAAAAGTCCTATGAACCAAACTTTTCTTCAGAGAATTAGGGCTGGTTCATCTTTGTACTAATCTACTTTAATTTTGCACTTAGCATAACTTGAAGGAGGTCCATACGAACATATCTGTAAAATTTGTGTTTCTGTAAAGATAATAAAAGAATAACTCTATGTTCAATGACCAGTCCAGTCGGTTTTGGTAAAAGATAGAGGGCTTTTTTTACATTTTTACCCCACTAATAGGACCACTAGTTCAGATTTACATTCCTCACTCTCATAATTCAAATACATTTATTGATTCATATGCATCTACTGGCCAAGAGGCACAATGTCACTCAAAGACTCTACATAAACATGGTGTGTTGTTATTGTAGATTGTGTGCTTGTTTTTTTCAATTAATCAATAAATTTCAAAACATATTCAAAATTTTCAATAAACATGGTTGACCAAAGTATCCAGGAATCCAGGGGTTATTTACAAACATGAGTAAACTACTTATCTTGTACCTAGCTAGCATTGGAATTTGTGTACATATTTGGGATTGCACTTACTACATATGTTATTCCAACTAGCCAACATATGACAGCATGGGCTATGTAACCTACTTGCTGTCCACCAAGACTAACATTCTTGTTAGGTTGCTGGATATTATGTATGTTATGTATGTTTAACAGCAGTCTCCACTTAACCAGAGGTCATGAGGGAATCATGTTATCAAAGAGAACATGTGGTGTCCTGGAAAGTCCTTTGCATCTATTACTGGGAAAATTACCCTGAGGGAGGTCAAAAAGTTAATAGATTTGAATGTTTTAACTACTAAGCCTGCTTTCAGAGGAGTGTACAAAAAATAAAGTACATACCATCAGTGGTCTCCTCTCCCAATAACGGCTCTCCCTCTCCAAGGCTGTAGGAAGCAAAAACAGACACTTGGTAGCGTGTTTCAGAGCTCAGGCCCTCCAAAAGTGTACTGGTCACATCTCCTGGTACAATTTTATCTCCTGATTCACCACTAAACTGCGATTTCCAGTGGACACGGTACTGCCTAACGTGGCCTGGAGCAGCCGACCATGATACCATGAAGCTTGAATCAGTCACATCACTGGTTAAGAGGTCTCTGGGCGAGCCAAGCTCTGTGGAAGAAGTAAACAACAGTAAGGAGTTATTAGGGAATGCATTGTATTATTACACTTTACCAAGAAAACATTATGACATGGACATTAAAATGAAACTTTTCAGTACATCAAAATGTGAAGCAGTTATGTAGCTGGCTAGCTGGCATTTACTACGAAGTAAATTAACTATAAACCCTGTGGATGACTTAGATACATAGATAGCTGCATAGTATAAATTAGATAGATAGAAGTTAAATAGTCAGTCTATTAACATGTTACTTAGTCTTATATGTATCTAGCAATAAGCCTCCAAGTAAGTTATGGCTATTACTAAGTTATTTAGCCTAGTTCAATGAGTTATTTAGTCTAATTTGCTCCTGCTTGTTTACAATTTAGTCTTGTCAACCTACTACATTTGCATTTACTGCTACATTTACATTTGTGTCATTTAGAATAACAATTGATATATTCTTAAAGTCTAAGCAACAGTGGGTTACGGGTCTTGCACAAAACCCAACAGTTGCAGCTTAGCAAAGGTGGGATTTGAACTCTGGACCTTCAGACCCAAAGTCCAGTTTGTTTGTCTATCTGGTTTTAATTACCATCGCTATCATTTCAGCGGCACACAGAAGGTTATGTCTATACATAAGATTATATCAAGGCTAGTTATATATGTACGCACTCATATCAATGCCAAATTACAGTAATCGATTAACCTAACATGCATGTCTTTGGTCTTTGGACATGAGAGGAAACCGGAGTATCCAAAGTATACCCATGCAGACACGGGGAGGAATGCAGACTTCACACAGAAAGGACCCAGGCCGCTCCATGCTAATACTGAACTCAGGGCCTTATTGCTGCGAGGTGTTTCTAATTTGAGGTGTTTGCATGTTTCTAATGGATCCCAGTATTTTCAGACATTCTAAACAGCAGCTTACTTGAAAAGTAATAATCATGTTTTTTTCTTAACCTTCCTTCTAGGTGGGGGTTGTGGTAATGACTGTCAGATATTTATTTTGTTGAAAATTTCAAAACGTTTATTCTACATCAAAATAAGCTAAACACGGTGTACTACTTTGCCACACCTTTAACAAAGATGGTTTATAAATGTATAATGATGTAGTATGGATTACACAGAATTAGCTATTGAATCCTATTTACAAAATCCACAGCTGTTACTTATGGGATTAGCTTTCATGTTTTATAAATTACCTTTACTCTGCAGCCTAGAACGTTTCTCTATATTTATCTATCTATGTTCATCTCTATATGGCAAATTACATAATTTGTTAATTTGATCACAATCGATGAGAATGAAATAACAGGCAGAATTACTTCAATCCATTTTCAGATAAAGAATTAAAATTGTTTAACAAATGAGGCAAGTTTTGTTCTTTCATTTTCCTACATTTCAGCTAGTATAACATGAATAAGGTGATAAATGCGATTCATCATCATTGTAGAACAATAATGTCTATTGCGAAATTAGAACCACAGACAAAGAATAGTTGTAAATACTCCAGGAGAGCAATAGATTTGGTTTTGATTTATTTTTGCACATTACCAAAGTAAATGTCAGTGAACATTTGATCTTATTTTCAACATCTACACCAAAGATAATTTATCACACATAAAAGTCCCCTCAAGCATTCAACCCTAGCTATGGCGCAATTTTCATTTCCTTACTTTTACTGCACATGTGCAGCAAGAGAGACTTTTTGAGAAGTCTCATCAGATGGCTGCCATCTTACCACCTCTATTTTTTAAGAGCTTTAGCAGTCTGGGTTTCAGGCACGAAAAGGGTTTGGGAAGACTCAGATGTCTCAAATGGAATATGCCACACACGATTTCAACATGCAAACCCACAGCCTGTTTTCCAGAATGCCTTCACTCTACAAACCCAAGTAATAACAAAGATAAAAAAGACATTCTGTATGCCATCGCATATCCTGACATTCTGAGCCACCTTGTTTGTTTTTCTTTCTCTGCCCATCTTGTCAGTTCATACATCTGTCGAAAACAACTAAAGGAACCCAATTTATCCTGAAATAAATATGTGGAACCAGGTTCCCCTGCAACCCTAACCGGGAAAAATTAATTAATGTAATCCAGTTAAGTGTCATGGGGTTGGGGTTGGAAGGTGGCAGTTAATTCTGGTAGGATTCCAGTCGACTGCTGGGCAGTTACTTACTCTCACTCACACTGGGAGATCTTAGGGACACCACCTGACCTAAGTCATGTCTTTGGAATGAAGAGGACACCAGAGTAACCAGGGGAAGCCCCCACAGACACATGGGAGAACAAACAAACCCCACACAAGCAGCAGTAAGGCCGGGAATGAAACCCACATCTCTGGAACTATGAGACAGCAGCATTAAAGACTGCCTGTTATAATTTTATGGGAAACATGACACCAATTTTAGAAAATTACATCTAGCAGAAATTGTTCACTTCATTTATATAAACATGGGTCTAGAAAGAAAATTTATGCCACATTTACAATTTATTCTGAAGGTCAAGAAAATTGTGGTAAGTCCAAGTATCACACATTACCAAATGCAAGAATCAAAGTTGTTGGTTAGTTGATGGTTTCCAGATTCTGCATCTTCTCAATAAACAGAGCATGGGAAACCTTGTAAGGTGAAACTACCTATTGTATCTCCTCACCCTAATAGATTTAGATAAATTTTCTATATTTCCATGCCATTTCCTTTTACCTAATCCATCTCTGCTTTGCTATGCAAAAGCTGAGTACGTAAGATTTTATGTGGATCAGACTGTGTGCTTTTTCACAGGTAACACAGTACATATGTTTCCAAACACTATAACTGATTTATTTCTATATGATCCTTTGCATGAAATGAAATTAAAACCAGAATACAACTAGACGTCATAAGCTAGACTGAACACAACCTGTATAGAAAACAATTGCTTAAGTGGGAGTTGTGCAGTGCAGTGAAGCATTGCCCTGTGTCTCTATAGGCCTAAGGCAGAGTTGCATCGTCCATAGTTCTTTGAAAGATTTTTTAGAAATTTTGAATTGCTGTTAGCACTAAAAAAACAACAACAAGCCTCCAGCCTTACCTCTACTAACCTAAACTCTGTAGTTGAGAGACAAGCATCAGGGATATTTAGGAAGGCATTTTTGGGGGGCAAGTCAGTTTTTGATGGTACATTGATCACTACAACTTAAGACAGCTTCAAACCTGAACAATTAATGATAAACCAATACGTCCTTCAAGCTGTTAAAACAAACAAAAGCAAATAAAAATAAGAGATTATAGCTTGAGTTCCCATGCCTGCGTACTACGGCCTTCCTACTCAAAAGCCTTGGAATCCTGAGCTGACCTCATCTGCCTCTGCATCCCCAAAAACATTTGGCAATGATTTTTCACATTCCTGGCAAGGTTCAGAAGATATAACGTCTGCCCAGCACAAAAAAAGAAACTTGCATCCCACAGGGCAAGTAGTTAGCAGAGACAGCGCAAATTTATTCTGACAACCTTAGCAGGCCCTTGCAACCTGAGAATTTCCCACAAGGCTCCCTGCTCTTGACATGCCTGTTCAGACCCCACCAGCAAAAGACTAGGCGAACCACAGAGGTCAAAATCTTATAGACGCCTACTATTACTCAAAAACCTCAGGAGTTCTGGAGGATGTCAGAGCCTTTATTTCTTTCTTCACTTCTACATGTCAGGTATGACATTCTCTCTAAATCCAGAAAATCTTGTCTATTTAGTAGAGGAAGGTAGCAAAGGTCAAAGAGCTGCAAAGTAGCTGGGAGTGATGAAAAATATCAGAACCTCAGTTTACTTTTACACTTTTAGAAGCACTAGTATCATCTCAGTATAACATCCATTACCCTTCTACTACAGTTCAAGCAGCTTTGTTATTGATGGGCAGGAATTTGGAAGATCACATATATGTGATGAAGAAGATTACTCAATGTTAAAACTCATTTAGAGGACAGGCAGGAAAAGTAAGTTCACATCTCTTGGAAAGACGATGGGACCAAAGGGTAAAGCAATACTGAACTCCCATTATTTTAAGTAGCTAGGGGTTTCAGGAATACGTCAATTTTTCATTTATGTCAGTATTTCCACCTCTGGAACTATGAAACTCAGCCAAACTGGATATAATTGGCTTTGTAATACATATACTGTATCCTTGTTTAAAAACTTCTGTATGTTCTAAAAGGGAGAGCGTCATCTGAGTCTTCAGAGTCTCCATTTTTATTCTCTACAGTGAATTAAACATGATGTTTCCAAATCAGTTAGATGTAAACCTTTGAGTGAAGAACGCACCACAGCACTGCTAAATACAAATTAGCTAGGGAGTACTGGGATTTATCATTTATTCCATTTCTTTTTGGAAGTTAGACATGAGAATGTTTCCAAAACAAGGAGACAAATGATATTTAGTTCTACTTGACCTCAGTTCCTACATTTCCTGGATAGAGAATGGTACCAAATGTCAAAGCACTGTTAGCTAGGGATTGTTGGAGTACATTAAAGCCACGTACTCTATCTCCACTTCCCCAAGTTAGATGTAAAATTACTTTAAAACAATGATAATCTCACTTTTTGGATGGAGGACAATACCAAAGGCCAAAACAAATGCCCATTATTAAGGGAGACATTTCTAAAACTGTCACAGATGTTCCAAAAGACTTTCTGCTACATTTCTATTCCAGCAGCTTTGTGTTTATTGGATTGTGCAATTTATGATCTATGAGACCAATGCTAGGTCAAAATGTTCCATTTTTGGTAGATGAAAGTCTCAAAAAAAGATAAAGTGATCTAATCATGAGAAATGTCTAATTCAATTTTCAACTGAATACTGAAGTTGAACATATAATGCAGTTACATTAGATTAAGGTATATAAACATCTTTGCTTTAATTATTTATTTATTTAGTCCATCACAAACACAATTGATTATTGGTTGTTTTTGCAATTAATGGGGAATGATCCTTTATCTGGCCTCCCCATGTCTATGCACTGCCAGTAGTGCCTACATAATGTCTGATCTGGCCTGAAAACAGCACAAGGACTCAAACCTGGGTCACTGGCTTGGGCATCTTAGACTACTGTGTTGCCAAATCACCTAACACACATAGGCCTGTGTATTTTATGTATTTCTTAAATTTACTGAATTTACTGTTCATTTTATCGACGCAGTGTGATAGAACCAAAAAGCAAAGTGCTTAACACCTTAAGTGCTTTGTTAAACACATTTTACTTTATAAGTAGATTAGAGTCGGGGATATGTCAGACTCTTAAAGGTCTTCTGTTGACATCTTCTGCCTTCTACTACAGCTTCTTTATTCCATATTAACCGGCTTATGCAAGCAGTTGTGCACTCATGGAAGAAGCATGATGCCAAAGATTACATTGTTTTCAACTTATTTTAATAAGTGACTAGGGATTGCTAGAAGCTTTTTCTTTTCCCACTCCTAAATGCTGTTCAGGAAATAATATCTAAGTTGGTCCAATAACCATTTTCCTACATCCTTAGCATGTGCAAATGATGACATAGATCTCATAGATCATGATGAAATCACAGATAATAAATGGAAGAAGATATAGGAGGTTCTTCGTTAACATCTGTAGTATTCTGTAAGGAGCTTACTCTTTTATGAAAAGTGACAAAATTTCATCAAAATGTCTCTAAAACCAAGAAATAACATTGCTTGGATGGAGGAAGGTACAAGAGTCAATACATCCATTATATTCCACACAAGGACGAAATGGTAGAACATGTTGTTTTCACCACAGAGGCTTTCACAGAAATTTATAATTCCAATTTAACCTCAATATGTTTGCTGGACTATATAAACTATCCATAAGTTCACTACTTGTGAATAGCGTAAGCAAAGAAGGAGGTCAAAGTTCTGTTTATGGACTTAATATCTTTCAAGTAGATGCTGGAGCCACTGTTTCTTCAACAGTAGTTGGGTGTTCGGAAGAAGTCAGCTTGAAACCATATTCCCCTTTTGCACCTAAACTCATTCCCAGCAGCTGGATGTTTAGTGGATTATGTAAGCACCTCTCAGATCGCAGCACGTTCAGCCTAGCACTGAGACATTCTGTCTGTCAATGGACTGAGGAAAGAAACTAACCTCACACATATGTCATAATCAAAGTCTTTGGTGGCTGAGTTAGTCAAATCTCTTCCACATGGCTGAAGAAACTGATGTCATAAAGAGACTGTCCAGCAACATCAGAAATGGAGTCATCTGAAAAGGTTTGAGGACAGATCTATTGCATTCCAGACAAGTCCTCGCAATGTCTGCCACACCAGGAGAAAGTGACTCATAACAATAACCCCTATCACTACCACCGCCATTATCACATTTAAGCACACACACACACACACACACACACACACACACTTCACGCCTGGACAGGGCAAATTCCAGGTCCACCCAACTAGAGTTTAGCCAAGGGTGCAGCACAAGTGATAGCACTGAGATGCAGGTTCATGCCAGAGGATGTTGTACTGCCTCCAGACATCAGAGCAACAATGTCCTGAACTACACTGAACTGAACTGAACTGAATAAACAACAAACACTCTAAGGGACTATGCACACTAAATTAATATTATATAAAATAATGTGATGGGGGAATAGTTAAACTACTGGACTACAGAAGGTCAAGATTTCAAGTCTTAAGCAAGGGCAGGGGCATATTTTGTGGAGATTGGGGGCTTAGCCCAGAAACCTCAGGCAATCCTTTTCCATTTTTTTATTTTTTAATACTTAGATACTTTGAATACTTTGATACTTTTTAAAAGGAACATTCATCTGGAATTTCAGTAGTATTGTTTTATTTCTTGCAAAAGTCTCAAGCTGCATGTGTAATAGTATTTGATTTTAAATGTTTTCACATTTAGTATTTTAATCAAACATAATGTAAACATATTCTATATTGGAACTGATTCACATCAGTATTTAATTTCTCCTGCTATCTGACTGCCACGCCTATGCCCAGCAACACAAACACAGACACACAACCACACACACAGACCTACACACAGAGACCTATGTTGACCCCTATATATATATATATATATATATATATATATTAAAACAATATAAAGACTGCAATGTTAAATATGATATATAATGTTTAAAATTATATCCGGGGCTACATTCCAAATTCGGGGCTTGAGCCCTGGTAAAATGCCCTGGTGATGTCCCTGCCCTAAGGCAAGGCTCTTAAACTTCTATTGTTTGGATTGTATACTGCAATACTATATTGGATGTAGGTTGACAGGATGGAGCAAACTGTGAGGGTAAAGGTTTTCAGAATAAAAAATACGTTGCAGCTCAAAACAGTAAGCTACTTAGTTGTATGACTCAGGAGTCAAGATAACAAAATAACATTGGCTTAATCCATTAAATTAGCTAGCTAATAGCAAATATAGATAGATCTATAGATTTTTTATCACTCAAAATATGCAGACATCTTCCTCCACAGGCACACACCACTTAAGTACCATTTTTATTTTCACACAGGTATATATATATATATATATATATATATATATATAGAAACAGCGTGATGTTAGAGTCAAGAGGCAAACAACCGCAATGGTTAAAACCAAAATTCAAAATTAACGCATTGGCTGTTGAGGGATTTGTGTTCGAATAACTTGTGCAGCCAGGAATTGTTAAATTCTTAGGTACATTGAACTTACAGTATTCAGTGGGTGTTAGCTAGTGTCTAATTTAGTTTTACTTGCACTAGTTGTACCATGCAGTTTTTAGCCTTTCATGTCAGTAGATGCGTGTCAACATATTCACAGATAGTTTGTGAGTCTAGAGAGCTTTGTAAAAAAAATCATGGCTGAGCTAGGTATGGAAATCACATTTTCTCAGTCTAACCACCTTAGCAAAAGCAAACTACAATATCCTATTTACAGCTGGCCAGTGCATGCCCATGTGCATTTACAATTACCCACAAAATATCAACTCTGAAATGAAACTAAATCTCAGTACAATTAGATCCTCAATTCAATGAATCATTGATTCCCCAGCAGAGATATGCTGCTGGTTATTTCATTTTTAAAAGCTCCAAAAGCTGTTTTTTTATGATCCAGTAGCTTGATTTTTGTGAGCAACCACTCCTCAAGGCCAATTGGCCTCCATGTCCCATGACAACTCCAAATTTCTGAGCTCAGACTATTCTCGTCTTACAGGTCTTGAACTGACCTTGCTCACTAGAGGCCCGGAAATCTGAGAAACAAGCACTCCATATTCTTTCTTAAGTGAAATCCAAGCTCTAGCTTCCATCATCCATCAAAAAATGTAAATTAAATTAAAAATTATTTTACAGGTATCTGACCAATGCTAGACCACTTCACGGCCTTAAGCTTGCACACAGGTGGAAATATAAAAATATGCTGGCAGATATGTTCCATGAGAATCTTGTTTTGCTGTCTTGGCCAAGTTTTTGGAAGTCCTTTGGTATTAAGCACTAACATTGGCAGACATGTGATAGTGGCCATTTTTCATACCCTTTTGGGAGCAGAACCTTCTCAGGTCCTGGTTGTATATTGCCACTGTTAGGTCCTTAAGCAAGGCCCTTAACTCTTCGAGATCAGAATTTGGCAACAGACAGCTGTTTATTCATGTCATAATAAATAAGATTTTTATTATCTGGCCATTTTGGAATGAGAGGCAGAGACTCATATCATGAGAGAGCCCTCTGTAATAAACAGAGGTTGAAAATATCCCATCTGTATTACTAAGAAGAGTCTGTTTAAAGCAGCTGTAACAGACAAACGAGCTGGGCGTGCTGTGAAATGATAAGAACTGTCTGGAACTGCACTGCGTATATGAATGGAAATCATTTGTGTTTATTCACGTCATCCACCCCCAAATATCGGATTCTTGTGTTAGCATAAGTGGTCATTTCCTGTGTTCTGCACCTGTAACCTCCCACAGTGTTAAAGTTGGATTTCATTTTGAAAGATTCCATCATGAGATTAGTACTTGCACTCTTTCTCTTCCTGTAATAACAGCTTAGTAACATATTTGTGTGGTTGGAATTTAGTAAACAGCAGGATATCGATGCTAGAAATATAAGTATGGTGAGGAAATATGAATCATACAAAGCCACAGGTCCACTCACCCTCTGTTGTTGTTCCATCAACGTGCGTCTGCTCCCCAGTGCCTGATGAGTACTCTGCTGAAACGCTCACTCTGTAGGTGGTGATTGGGTGGAGGTTCTGGACGACAATGCTGGTTTCAGGGCCCTGCGTCGTGGTCTCCATAACAGTGCTGTCACCACTGATTGGTCCGTAGGTCAACTTGTAGTTCACCACGTCTCCAGGAGCTCTACTCCAAGACACACGGAAACTGTCTGTAGTCTCTTCAGAAACCCGAAGGTTGCGTACAGGTCCCCTTTCTGCAACAAAAAAAGGGAGGGGGTGTTTAAAAATACAGTTTAAGCATAGTAAAATATAATGAATTGACATCATTTGTCAGATTGTGTCCGTTGCATTCAAAATGTTACCACTACATTTAGATATAATGACAACGTGTGTGTTAGTGGGAAATTCAGATAGATTTCAGCTCATCAAAGACTGCAAATACGAATACAGGTAAGCACCGTTTAATGACCATCCAATCAAATCATTTGATCTCTCAACCATTTTCTCTATCTAGAAAGGACATGAAATGGAAAAAAATTGTACTCTGGTACATATGGTTAATATAGTTATAATACTAGAATATAATAATAATATATAGTTGTAATATAGTTATAATATAGTTATATACTATAACTAGAAATGCAGAGCACCGGTAACCTAGTTAAAGGTTTAAAAAGTTTTTTTCATGTTGACTCATTCCCTCCTTCTCCCGCTATGTGCAGCCAGCTAGGTATGTTTATTCATATTTATATTTCATCATGTGTGTTTATATCTTGGGTTCTACTGTGTGCTTGAACTGAAAAACAAGCTGTGTTGTGTATTTCCTGGAATAAGTGATAAGAGTGCAGGCTTTGGTGATGCTGTGTTGATGTTCCACATGGTGTTTTCAGCAGCAAATTTGATGCATTTACATATCATTTGTGCAATGGCACATATGTATAGAAAAATTAATAAAAGCACTTTACAGACAGATATATTTTATCCTAAACAGGTGTATTATAATTAGTAGTAAAATATTTGGCAGTCCCAAATATCACTGTTGTATATCGGATGTAAACTTTGTCCTGAACGACATGCTACCCAGAGAGCTATTATCAAAAAACAATATACACATATGCTGTGTCAACGATCAGTGCATTTAAACACAGTGACATGGCACGGAACAAACGCTCAAGCCAAAAAACACCTTGTATAGTATGTTTAGAACAGAACCGGGTCATGTCTATCTTATAATTCTGGGTTCAAGTAAATTCGTTAAATCATTGTGTATTCGCTTTGACTGAATGATCAAATCAAAACAGTTCTTTGAGCTAAAAGCTCATGCACTCCAGAATACCAATATATCCTAATGATGCTCATATGTGAAGGTAGTGCTTCTGATGTCCAAGGTAAAGACACCACTCATAAAACCCTGCCTCAGTCTGTCTCAGTTGACAGACAAATAAACATATTTTGATAGGAACTTACCCTCCAGTGTGGTCTCATAGTCGGTCAGTGGAAAGCTTTCTCCTTTATCGTACTGGGCGTAGACATTGACTTCATACTTGGTAAGAGGACTGAGGTAGAGCAGCAAAGCAGTGGTGATGTCTCCTGGTACAGCAGCAGAGATGTAATCAGCACTGGGATCTTCAGCAGGTTTGTACTGAATAAGATAGGATTCCACATCTGTAGCATCAACTTCCCATGTGGCCCGAAATTTTCTGGAGCCAACTTCAGAAAAGCTCAAGGACTTTGGTGGGAGCAAACCTGCAACATGACCACAACAAATGCAATGTGAACATAATCCAGACAAAATAAGAGTAAACAATAATCCAACATTTAAAACTACATCGATGTTTGCCCAATTGTTTTAATATGCTGGCATGGTCAAATATAATTTTGGCCTTAAAATATAGCGTGACTAAGAATTTGGCAGTGTCTTTAAACGTGCACCTGACACTTCCTGCAAAACCAAATGTGTGTGCCACATGTCTATCAGATCAGAAACGATAAAGGAAAAAATGACCCTCTTAATTAGAACGTTAAAATAAGATTACAAGGGTAATGTCAGCATTCGACAACTTTCCATCTGGTCATGAATATATAATTGAATGTTTGAATTTTTATTTACATGACATAAGGCTGCCTGGTGTTTGAGAACATGATTAACCTAAAACAAAGACTTTTAATAAGAAAAAACTATAAATTAATAGGCAATGTTCATGAAGTTGATTAAATCATGGCAGTTTGACATACTAAATACAATTTTATTGCCTAAAATAATCCAAATTGTTACCTTCTGGTTTAAGTGTCACTAACTACAAATAAAGCTTTCAAAATACAAAAACGTATGTGCTTCTGTGAAGTTGACTGAGTGCACTAGATGGCATTTAACTACATTTAATATGAACTAACGTTAGAAGTACGTAAGACAAGGAGCTAGTCAGCTAATGACTACATAAATAATGTTATATAGTTAACTCGCTAACATTAAACTAGGTTAACTGACAGTTGAGTCACTAAACAGTGCTGCATCCACGGTAATAAAATCATATTGGAGATTTCAGATCGTATATATTTACAAGAATTCTGTTATAATCTGTGTTCAAGAGGGTTGTGGTCTAATACACTAACCCACTCCTACAGAGTTCAATTTAGCAGAATGGCAGAATGGCAGAATGAAGATCAGTTGATGCTAATAACTTATGACTGTGCTCCTTGTCCTTTAAGCATAGGTGACAGGTCCCCTTAGCCCTGTCCAGAAAAAGAGGCTACGATTGTCACTATCTAAACATTTTGTAATGTTATAGGAGGGGAAGTACAAAATATAAAATTTCATTATGAAAGCTGACTGTTCATTACTAGATATGTGAACCTTAGATATGGTGCAATATACTTCCACATAAAGATTCTGTAGAGATAGCTCAATGATGTAATAGGTTTGGATTCTTTTTGGAAAGAAATTACGCTATGTGGTCATTATTTGCAGGCTGGACTAAAATATGCCTGCACGGTTTCAAAGATTTAACCTTTAAAAGCTTCTAACTACCATATAAGTAATGTATTATTGCACATATTATTGTACGATCTACCAAAAGAAAGAACAATAGCTTGAGGCGGGTAAACATTTCATGACAACTTTCACCTCACTCACCTCTCTTCTTGATGTTCTGAAGCTCTTGCTCAATGCGCAGACAGATGGACTGCGTGAGTTCCTTGGAAATTCTTTGGAAAGCATCGAAATCTTCCACAGTATACACATGGGTTTCAGCAGGAGGGTTTGCGATGGCTTCCAGCTCTGTCCTCACAGCATCTTTTACTCCCACGGCGAAGATCTCCACATCACTGTTCCTCAGCTTAGTGGCCGGGTCTTTGAAGGCGTCTGAGGACTTGCCATCTGTGATGAGGACCATCACTCGAGGAACATTGGTGCGAGCCCCACGGTTTGAAATAAAGATCTTCTCCCTCACGTATGTCATTGCTTTTCCTGTGTTGGTAGAACCACCTCTGTATGGGAAGGTCCTCACTGCTTTGATTGCTGCATCCAGATCATGGTGTGTGTTCAGGTAAAACTCAGTGTGAGGATCCCTGCTGTACTGCACAAGGCTGATCTGAACCTTGTTGGGACCGATGGCAAAAGAGTTGACCAGGTACTCCAGAAAGGCTCTTACTTTTGCAAAGTTGGCTAGTCCTATACTGTATGATCCATCAACCAATAGGACAACGTCAGCTTGAACATCCATTCCAAGAGAGCATTCTAATGAGATAAAGTTAGATGTTATAGGCCATGGCTGGTGATGATTATAAAAAAAAAATCAAGCACTAATTTTTTTTTAGTATTAAAACAATAGAAAATGTATAGTTACATGTAAAACATAGTTAATTCCTACCCAGTGATACTTTGAGAGGTTCAGTCTTATCGCTGATTGTAATTGGCAGGCTGGGTGTTAACCCTCTCAGGGCAAATAAACTGATTATATACTCCGTTTCTGGAGAAAGGTCTCTCACATTCACCGCAGTCTGTGTAGGGCCAACATAAAGCTCCTGGCGCTTGCTGCCTGCCAACATAGGCACCAACTGCACCTTATAACCAGTCACATCATCCAGTGAGGCATCCCATGTCAGCCGCATTGATTTGGATGCCACCTCCTTCACCTGCAGGTTTGATGCAGGCTCAACCACTACAAAGAGAAGCAGAGACGTTTTTCAGTGTCTGGAAAATGTTCTTGTGATGAGCAATAAAGAATAAAGAATTAACAAATTACCTAATACCTAACATTAGAAAGCTATATATA
>JAUZST010088080.1:0-19779 GCA_034779995.1 Parotocinclus haroldoi
ATGTATGGTTTACGGTTAGAAACTGCTGTCACACAGTAATGAGCAAAGTGTATATGGAAGCATTTCAAATCAAAAGGAAGTGCCATTTATGTTCAGGTGAATTTTTAATCAAGATATTATTACTGTAGTATGTATATGAGTGTAAACGTGTACATCCAAGTTGATGGTCAGCTGTGACGTTTTCTCTTACCGGATCTGTAAAATGTCTGTGTTCATTTCCCTCGTCCTCAGTGGTGTGAGAGGAAGGAGGAGTGCCGCAGGCTGCAGCTGAAGGATCTGTTGGTGGTTCCTCTGCAGAGGTTCACACGCTACCCTCTCCTCCTGAAGAACATGGAAAGGAGGAGCTGCACCGAGCCGGAGGAGAGCGCCCTGCAGACCGTGGCTGATCTGGTGGACAGAGCCATATGTAAGCCTTGTCAAAACACCATTATCGGTTACACAGTCAGTCACACAGTCAGGCCTTTCTGCTGGAGAGCGGTCACACTAAAGTGGCTTCATTAAGCAAACCCGGTTTTAGGTTCAGTTTGAAAGTCACGCTCTAAAATGGAAGCACCTGAAACCAACACCGAGCCCTGTAATGACTGGCCAGGACTGATAATGAAAGGACTCTTTATACAGAGTCTTATGCAAAGTTTGGGAACCCCCTGGCCTGAATGAAAATAACCAATGCAGGAAACAAACTTATAACCAAATTGAAATGCCTGCATTTTAGTTCTGTCTAATGATTAGTATTACTGGGCTTATATAGGTTTCTATACCAGAAATACTTGGCTCTATGCCACCTGTGTCAAGGTGAAGAATTTCAAATTACCCAGGCCTGATGCTGGTTAGGGGACCAGGAAGGGTGTGGGGCCAGTAAGTATAGTCACAGGAAAGTGTGCAAGTTCTTTACAGTAATGCACTCAAGTCTTTGTGTGTCTTTGTGTTCCACCTCACCAGACTCTCGCAAGTCTCAGTGCATCTTGGTTATAGGGTTGTGTGTCACGTGATGCAGACCAGGGGATGGTCTTGGA
This sequence comes from Parotocinclus haroldoi, assembly GCA_034779995.1. Classification (NCBI taxonomy): domain Eukaryota; kingdom Metazoa; phylum Chordata; class Actinopteri; order Siluriformes; family Loricariidae; genus Parotocinclus; species Parotocinclus haroldoi. The sequence goes on from JAUZST010088080.1 coordinate 1,014, forward strand.
CATGGCCCATAATGGGCAAATAATTCTGAACATATGAATTAATCTTCAATTATGGAGGTCAAACAGCATTTTGACATTTGTATAAGTTGAAGCCAAGGTGATCTAGAAACGATTAGAAATATCTAAGAGCTTGATTTGGTCATTGTTTATTAAAATCGTTCAGAAAATGAATAAAATGCACTTGAAGCCAAGGGCACCGACCTTTGGTATAAGACTGCTGTGGTTTTCCAGACAGTAGTCCAACCTATGCTGTCATACTGTTTGAAGTGCTATTTAGCCTGCTCGTCAGGACATAGACTATGGTTTAAGGGACTGAATAATAAGCAGTGTTGAACACACGGCTCAGTAGGGAAACTTGCTAGACTGCTCACAAAAATGAGGGGAGATTTCAAGATGAATATAAAGAGGATCCCATAAGACCTGCTGGACAATCTGGTCCTGTTCATGGCCCCATCACTGTCAGTGTGTTTTGGCAATTGTTGGGTGACCATACGCCCTACTGAACAGTCAGTGTGGGGGCACTCTCGTCCAGTTTAACATGCTTCTGTTCACCCCCATGAATATAATCACTTACTACTCAATCACCATCATCGAGTTTGCATCTGCTTTTGCTTTTCTGATGATCTTGTTCAACGAAATGAAATCACATACTTCTTTTTTAACCGCTTCATATTATTTTTGACAAACGCATTCATACACTTGTATTAATTTTCCAAAGGTATATTATAGTTTCGGTTGATTGTGCGATTTTCTTGTACAGCTCTGAATAAAATAACGCCCCACTCCAAATCTTCTTACCAACAGACCATGTAGGGCAGCAATTCCAATCCAGTATCTGATCTCCTGATGGCATGCATCATTCTGATTAATGATCGACTCATAAGGTGATGGCCTGAACCAAATCTTATCAAATCAACCTTATTTATTTATAACCTTACTGAGAAAAGGACAAGACGCTTATTTATATAAATGAATACAAACGGTCTGTCTGCATTATTGTTTGTGATAATGCAGTAACAATAATAATTTATTATAACAATATATTTATAAATAATAATTTATTTAATTTGTTAATTAAGATCTGATCTGCATCATCTTTATTTTGACCAGCAGTCATTTATAGCGACTAGCTCCATTGTCAGAACAAATACTGTATCGTTATTTGTTAGTACTTTATAGAATAAAACAAAAACGTTCGATTTCACGCAAATCCATACCGTAACTACAAACTGAAAAACTGATAATATTGCAATGTTTTTTTTTTCCAGAGCTGTAGTTGGTTGAAGGCACTTGATTCACTTGTTCTTATAGAGTCAGTATTTATGGGCTGGAGAGTGTATAGGATGAAAGAGTGTATTTTAGCCTCACCCTGTAATATAAGACGCCTACAAACAGATCCATAACATCAAAGAGGCAGCAGATAATGTGCACTGAACTGTTTTACATTAACAACATTTACCAGACGCCCTCATCCAGCGACTTACAGTTAAGCCCCGAGAGTGGCAGTTTGGCTGAGTTTGCAATTGAACTCACAGCAGGCCAGGGCCTTAAGCACTAAGCTGCCTCTGTCTAACGGTGTAACATGAACCCGCTCTCCTACAGTATATTTATCAGAGCTGATAAGCCATGATTAGCGCCAGTGAAGTCAGATCACGTTAAAAAGCACTCATGCCACACCACGAAGAGCGGGCTGACAGCTCACGAAGAGTTCGTTATCTTTCATCATAATGCAGTCAGTGCCATCTGAGAACGCCGTGTTTGAAGCGGTGATAAAAGGTTGAGTTACCGATAGCAAAATCCACAAATTAAATGAGTCAGTAGTCTCTGACATTTAGAAGTAATTTCTTACACCCAAAGTAGCAAGATAACCACAGTGTTGGCGGTTGGGTGTCAGCAGGGCTCAGGTGTCAGTTTAGAGATCCAGTAACGTGGGGGAAAAAAGATTACGCCCTGTCCCTTGGAATCCTATTACAGTTATATTAATAGATTGTCAAACACGTGCTCTGGCATTCATAATCAGATAATAGCAATAATTGTTTGGTTTTTTTTCTTGCTAGCGAGTTTAAGAATTTCTCCATTTCAGCCACCCGTTACTTGCAACAATCATACAGCTATTCAGTTTTAATAGACAAAGACTAGAAGACATTAAATGTGCCATTTTGGAGAGTTCAGTACTATAAAATGCTCTGTGGGGCCCAATTAAGTTCTTCCACATCAAACTCATCCAGTCATGCCTTTGTGGACCTTGCTTTGTGCACAGGGGCTGCATTTTTTGTTCTTGATTTTATAGACCTGTGGCAATGGGAATGACAGAAAGACCCGAATCCAGTGATTAACACTAAAAAGTGTGTCCCAAAACGATTGTCTGTATAATGCATGGTGCATTTTGGGTGGTCTTTTGTTTTCACAAAATACAGAGATTGCATGTCAATCCAGTAAGTTAAATACTGGTGTTATGTGACCATAAAACCTTTCACCACCTGCCTTAAGGGTCATTGTTGTGCATTTTTAGAAGAGTCTTCATTCTTGCCATCTTCCCATAAAGGCCAGCGTTGTGTTGTCACCTGCACACACTGACCAATCCGATCTCTGAGGAGCTTTAACTATGCTCTGAACTGTACTCTGGGGCACAGTTAAAGTCTCTGACATCATTTTTTGTATCCTTCTTCAAACATGTGCCTTTACACATCTTTAGCCCAGATGTTTGTTTAACTTGTTGATGTTCATGAGGTGAGTCAAGAGGACCCCTGCTTCTAGGAAACAAGGACAAGTAAATGTTTTATATCATATATATATGACAAGACATTTCACAATTTGCCTGAATGTGAAGCGTGGAGAGGACGTCTTGAAGCTGGTCAAACACAGACAACAGTGGCAACAGCACTTGGAACGTCCTGAAGTGTGATCAGCAGGCTGTGCAATTGCTTTCAACAGACTGGAACAGTATGAAGAAGACTAAGGCAGGGTTGCCCAGCTGCAACAACAGCAAGAGACTGACCTTCAAGCTTACTTGACCTTATTCTCAAGAAGGAGCAGGAGGCATCAACGCAGAGTTGCCGGGACAGTTTCTCGCTGCCACTGGACGACGGATAGGCACCCGGACCTGTTCAGTTTGCAGCCTGACAATCAGTGTTTCCTGATCTGGTGTGAATGAGGAACAATCCCCTTTCATGCGAGAAAGGGACTCCTTCAGGGGAAGTGAAATCAGGGTTTGGGCTGGGATTAGCATTGGAGCTGGTACTGAGCGCTACGTCATCAGCAATGGATTGCTGACTGCTGTCAGACACTGAGATGAGGTCCTGCACCCTATAGTATGACCATACACCCTACTGAACAGTCACTGTAGAGCACTCTCATCCAGTTTGACATGCTCCTGTTCACCCCTATGAATATAGCATTTGCTGCTCAATCACTATAATTGATTAATAGTTTGCTTTTCTGATGATCCTGCTTAATGAAATCAAATCAAATGCTTCTTTTTAATCGCTTCATATTCATTTGGAAATATCCCCTCATTTTTTGTGTTGCAGTGTAATTGATCAGATTTTTTCACTTTGATGTTGAGGTCTAGGATATGTAAAGATAACTGGAAAAAGCTACATTTTAAGCAGTTTCGATTTTTAAGCTGTGATGTGACAAGAGTGTAAACATTTTGACACTGCATATCCAAAATTTGGGATTAAGCTAAGTATAACACTAACTATAATCCAGACCTTATCGTACAGTATCAGTGATTATTGTGTGGCTGAATGGAAGCGATTCCCTGTAATCAAGTTACAAAGACAAGGCAGCTAACTGGGGACAGACTCCATGTTAAATGCAAATGGTTTTGAAGAAAGATGACATGAGGATGGATGTGATGTTTGAGTATTGACATATTTTGGTCATGCAATAGTCATCCGTGTTATGTAGGTGTGGCTACAGCTCGAACTTCATGGAATTTTTCAGCGCTATTTTTTCCAGTGCAGTAGCAGGTGTGCTTCAGCTGTCTGGTTTGTTGTCAGATGCTTTTATTTGCCAAACCATTTCGCTGTTTGTGTACTTCACCAGCATGTCTTGACTTGAACAGTTTGCGCTCTGGCTCAACTAGTCCGGCAGGATTTTAACAATAATACGTACAGAAACGCCATCACAAGTTGTCAAAAAGCAGCATATTTAAGATGGCCCTCTCCCTTGCCAGTGATGTTAGGGTCTGTTTGATATGTCGATGTCAGTTGTGCAAATATAGTCTAGTGTGTGTGGGATGTGTGTCACATTTGTCTGGAACAGAGTTGAACTACTGTACTGAAAAAAAGAGCCGATTTTCAACGAGGGAATACAAATGGTTTGTAGTAATTGGCAGAACAATGGAAGTGATGTTTGTTTAGAAGGTGGAAGAACTTGAACTTGATGCTGAATTGTGCAACATGACCTTCTCTCTCTCTCTCTCTCTCTGCACAGATGATCTGGAGGGCAAGGTAAAGTGGTTGGATAACTATCAGAAGGTAAAGCAGCTGAAAGAAGCCTTGGTGTGGCCTCCAGTGTGGGAGAGAGACAAAAGAGCCCACGTTCCAGAGGTGAACGTACACGAACATCCGTGTGCATCTTCGGCTCAACATAAACATACGTTATATAGTCAAAAGACTGTGGACATGCAAAAAAAAACCATGGGATTTAGAACAGCCTTTGTTTTTTCTAGGGCTTTCCATTGTAACATGGCTAAAACATGACTGTGGGATCAGCTTCTGATGTTCTTAGACAATAGGCCCAGCCACTCAAACCTAAGCCAAACCAATTGTCTATGGACTTTATGAACAGCAGGGCGGGACGTTGAAACACTGATTTGTTTGAGGCTTATGCATTAGTCACTGGGTTATCAGAATGGGTTCTAGACTGTTCTAGAGTGCCATAGACTGTTTGTCTATGGGGATTTTCGAATTGTATGCTGTATAATATCACTATTATTTTTTTTACAAGCAACTGCAGGTATAATAGAGCATGAAGTCGGTATTCTAATGTTGCTTTTGGAACAGCCCGTCACTACATTTTAAATCATGACTACAGGGATTTGCTTCTATCCACAGTAGCCTTATAGGCAGATTCATCTGACAGATGGTCAAGTGTGACTCGTTACTCCAGAAAATATTTGCTCCAGAGGCAGTCTGGAGCTCAGCAGCGGGTGTAACTGACAACAGGCGACAGTATTTTAACACCTTATCCCATCATTTTTTTCTCCTAGACATTTCAGCTTCACAATAGGTGCTTTTGTACCGGAGGAACTTTTATAGAAGTGTGTCTAAGAACTATGTTTGCACCACAAGAAATGGGAACAAATGCAGAGAGTAGGGTTCAATCTCAGCGCATTGGAACCCTGAGTGAGTGGAACGGCAATGAAAAGACAGTAAAGTCCAGGTTTTGCTGAGTCTATAGGCAGCAGAGGAGATGCAACACAATTTTGAATCACCTAATTCAAAATTTGCGATATTGATGCCACACAGTGTTCCTACTGGCGGTGGGAATTCAAACGCAAATTCCTCCCAAACGAGTCCCTGTAACTGTTTGGTGTGAAAGACGATAATATCAGCACTTATCAAAGCCAAGTCCAATTGATTTATATAGCGCTCTTTACAATAGAGCGTTGTCTCAAAGCAGCTTTACAATATTATATTATCATAAAAAGCCAATCCCAAAATGAGCAAGCCTATGGCGACAGTGGAAAGGAAAAACTCCCTGAATGTAGAATGAAAAAACCTTGAGAAGACCAAGAAAGGGAAGCGTCTTCCTTGGGTGGCCTAGAATCGGCGTGGATTAAATAGCTGAACTAAAAGGGCTTGTCCATATCGGTGCTTCCAATGTTGGGTAATTATGGATGTTAATAATATGAAGAAAGTACAGTTCAGAAGTGTTTAGAAGCCACTAGTCATTATAAGCTAGAAATAAAGGAGTGATGGTTGCTTATCATTATCGCACTGTGATTTATGCAGAATCTGAAGCATTTGTTAAAAGCGGTGACTTTGGAAAACCTGGTGTCTCACCGTAATCTCCTGTACGACGGCAAGCTGACGCTCACAGGTCAGGAACTGACGCACTGCATCCACAAGTAACTCGACACTCAGTTACTCGAACTTTGTGATTTTTTTTTTTTTAACTGCCCCACAGGGTCACAGGGGCTCCAGGTCCCCGGCAGAGAAAACAGGGCACAGGTGTAAAATAATTCGAAAGAAAATATGTATGTGTTACTAAACTAAAGGTTACTAAAGGTTAAACAAGGTTAGGTTAGAAAAGTGGTCAAATATTTGCTGCTTTACACCAGTTTAAAATGTACTTTTTAAATACTTTTAAATGTCTCATGCAAAAGTTTGGATATGTCTGGTTAAACCTTTTGTTGATTTGTAAACAAGATAGCAATACACAACCAGTTCTGTTATACTTAAGATATAACAAAAAAATGAAAGATAAAATGGTGCTAAAGATTCGTCAGCTTTACAGATAACCTACAAATTATGGGATAACCCAAAATGAAATATCCCATAATGAAATGTCCCCTAAGATTTGTTAGCAGTGTAGTGATTATTGGCAGCAATATGTATTTCCTGCAGAACTTTCCTTCTTGTCATTTGTTTATTTGGTTTAACATCGCTATCGGCAACAGTGGACTAGTTTTTTAACTAGTTTATATATATACATACACACACACACACACACACACACACACACACACACACTATAAGTCTCAATTTAGTAATTTAGAGTAATCAATTACCCTAACGTACATGTCTTGCATGGGTATGTGGGAGGAAACTGGAGCACCAGGAGTAAACCTCACCCAGACACAGGGAGGGCATGCAGACGCCACACAGAAAGGACCCAGGCCTTGTACTAATGAACTCTGAATGCACTTTGCTTCAGTCCCCTCAAATTCTTCAGACAAGTGGTTTAAATAGTAGTGATTAAGGAAACGTGGGAGAGGCGAGAGGAATCATTACACAAGCCGTGAGGGGATGGGTCGGGGCACGTGAGAAGGTCTAGGACGGAATCCATCCATCGACTGATATGTGGATTCCAGGTCAGTTGTAATCGCCAGTCAAAGTGAATGCATTCGGTTTGAGGTGCAGCAGATCATAGATCGGAGAAAAGGCTGATCGTTTCGAATCACTCCATGATCTCCAGCGACATTAGACAATTATGTGGGATTCAAAAACAACAATTAAAAGTCTTATCACAACAAAAGACTAGGTGCAGCGATGAGTGCTTTCACCTCACAGCTCAGACTGTGTGTAGTTTGTATGTCCTCCCCATGTCTAAAAGGGTTTACTCTTGATATTCTGATTTCCACGTGTTAGCTTAACTGCTGTTTCTAAAGTGTCCGAAAACTACGATGGATTGGGAGCCCGACCAGGATTAACACAGGATAAGAAAATGTATGAATCTATGAATGAACAACATAACAAAAATGTACTTCTTCCTGTATGAACAGAGAACGCCAAGCTGCACGAAGTGTACCTGTTCCTTTTCGACGAATTCCTCCTGATCACAAAGATCAAACGACATAAAAAGGTACAGTATTCGGAGAAATTCAAACAGCTTACTGGTCATGTGATTAAAGCAGTGCTTTAAAAGGATAAGAAAATCCCGCTGAATTTGTCATTAGACTGTGTGTAATAGTTGGGAAACACTTCTAACCATGTATCATAGTCACATTTGGGACAGGACCTGAGATAGCTTGAAGGACAGCTTCTGTTGCTTAAGTATCCACTGAAAGGCTGCAGCCTTTATGCTGTGCTTTATTTGGGGACTTTGGTGGCTTAGCAGTTAATAAACTGGACTCTGGACCTGGGTTCAAATCCCACTTCTGCCAGGCTGCCACAGTTTGGTCCTTTAGCAAGGCCCTCAACCCACCATTGCTTGAATTGTAAGACTGTACGAGCTGTATATTGTATAAGTCGCTCTGCGTAAGGGCGCATGCTAAATGCCGTAAATGTACTCGTGCTGTGTTTTGTAGAAATCTGCAGTTGGAGAGACTCACCCCCTGCGACCTGCAGCTGGCCAGGAACTGGAGCAGTTGCTACAGGAGGGCTGCAGCTTCACTGTACTGGATCAGCCCATCTCGCTGGATCGCCTACAGCTCAGGAACATCGATCAGTTCAATGCCACAGGTTATAATCTCCGATCTCTACGATCTAGATTTTATAACGAGAATATTAACAAGAATGATTCATTATTAGGTACACCTTGGGCTGTATACCCTTTGTCTTAAGAGCTGCCTAAAATCTTTGTGGAATAGATTCAACAAGGTGCTGGAAACATTCTTCATAGATTTTGGTTCATATGGACATGATAGCAGTAACGCCTGTTCCATCACATCCATCGGTCTGGGTGGTATAGATTATCTGAGTACAGTGAACTTACTGTCATGTTCAAGAAATACATTTGATATTATCTGAGCTTTGGTGTGTTATCCTGCTGGAAGTAGCCATCAGAACATGGTACACTGGGGTCATGACGGGATGTACATGGTCAGCAACAATACTCAGGTAGGCTGTGGAGTTTAAATGAAGTTCAAGTGGTTTTAAGGGGCCCAGCGTGCGCCAAGAAAATATTCCCCCACCATTACACCACATATACAAAGCACGATGGAGCCATGTTTTCATGTTGTTTTGACCCTACCATATCTGAATGTTGCAACAGGTAAGCCTGTGTGAATTGGCACTTCTTAGCTGACAGGAGTGGCACCTGGCGTGGTTGTGTAATATTTAGGCTTCATGGTTCGACATCTGAGCTGCTCTTCTGCATACCTTTGTTGTTGTTAAGTGGTTTTTTGACCGGTCATTTTCCTCTGCACCAACACGGCATTTTCACATAAAGAACTGCCGCTCGCTGGCTATTTATTATTCTCTGTAAAGCCTAGAAATCGCTGTGCATATGAATTTCAGTAGATCAGCAGTTTCTAAAATCCCCAAAGCACTCCGTCTACCACAAACCCTGCCATGAGATTGGTGGGTTAGATATTTGAATACACATTTGAATATCCCCTGAGCATGTCGAGCCCAACCCAGCACTTCCATGGGCAGATCCAGCAGGACAGAAATACCATTATGAAGAATTAAGCCCGAGAAAAGGCTTTGCTGGAAAAGAGGAAACTATGACAATGCAACATTAAGCATGGCTGAGCCCTTTAGTATGATCTGTTCTTCTGCCAGTGTTTATACACTGCTCACCAAACTTAGGGGATATGAGAATTTTTGTGAGCAGTATAGATGCAGACGACTCCGCTCTGTGCTTTATTTAATGCACCCGTTAGCAATGGGTGTGACAAATAGACGCATTCACTAATTAGAAGGTTCGTCCTCATGCTGTTAAACATGTATTGTATTATTTATCATATAATTGTGCTCTAGATCCTCATGTCATTAATGGCTGTACGAAAGTGACAGTCCAGGATTAAACCAGGATTGATTAAGATTAAACAAACCAAGCCGTTTGATCATGTGCTGCTGTGATTTTTATCATAGGTTATTAGATTTTAGGCACCAAGACTGCAACAGACAACCTTAAGTGGCTTAGTGCCTTTCTGAAACAGCAACAAATAGATGCATTATTAATAATAATCGTAATAAATAAATCTTCAGCAGTGGAATGCAATGCCTGCCTGTTCAGTCCCACACAAAATCCAATAAGCTGCTGTTCTCTTTAGCTTTGTTTCTGTCAGTCTTTTAAAGAAACATACTTCGATGTCTAATCATTTTTTTTCTCCTTGATTCTGTTCTCTTTAAATTATTACTGATAATCCAACAAGAGAAAATTAGCATAGCACAAATCACCAGCGTAACCATTTAATGGTTTTTTTAAAGTTAAGATGTAAATTATAGATTTAGATTATTATAAATTATAGAGTGATTTGTTTATTCCTTGTTCTTCTTAAGGTTCTTTAAAGTTTTACAAAAGACGATAGAAAATGCAACTCTACGTTCAGACTGCAGGAAAATCTAGACAGACCAAGGACTTTCCGAAAAACTTTTTTTCAGGGTTTTTAAATTTTTTTTAAACGTGACCTATAGGCAATATTTACCTAAACGGTTCACGCTACTAAACTGATGCACAATTACAAAAGAGCAACACAACACTGACCACTCGTCCAAATGTAAACAATCAAAATGGAGTCAACAGTTCTGTAATGGTAGTGTTGCGTCCTTTGTTTCTTTAAACTCTCTGTTTTCATGTGACACTGTAGCCATGTCCTCCTGTGCCCGTGTTTGGCCGTTATCTTTAAAAATGTCCTCACTTCTCCCATTTTACCGTCTCCTCAGAATTTTAAGTAATTTAAGTGACGTAACATATGCCTTCTGATTGTGTTGCATGACATTGGACATGTATCGGATTTCAATTCCACACAAGGAAGTGGCCCAAATTGACATTGAAAACGACTGTTGAATCCGTTCACACTGCTCCAAAGATAACACATCTGTGTCGCATATGATGAACAAGATTTGAACCACTTTTACCAGATTTAACCAGTGCTGCGTTACAACATAAACAGAAATAAATCCACAGTGGATTATGGGTGTATATGTATATATATATATGTATATATAAATTCAATGTTCAACGTTCAGCACATTAGTTTTTTCTTTATTACCTTTACACTTCATTTAGTGCAGGCACTAATGCTGGACAAATCTTACAAATCTTTATGAACGCATTGGGAACCATATTTCTTCATATATGGTTTTATTTCTGTACGTCTTGCCACAAAAGCAGGAGACATAGCACGTCTTCTTTGACCCAGGTCGACAGATCTAGATCACGTTGGAAACTCAAATCAGATTCTTTTGCCCACAGCTCGATTCTGATCGGATTTAAAAATCACAAATTTGCATTGAATCCAATTGGAAAAAACTGTACGTGTTCAGATTGCACAAAGTTCTCAGTTCTTGTCTAAACATAGCAAAGGCTGAGATGCTGAGACTAAGCCGCTTCTGTTTCAACCTTTCAGCTGCAGGACTCCCCTGGTCTTTCATCCTAATGCATCAGAACCGCTACCAGCAGTGCATCGGCGTCTTCATTCTGCAGGCCCAGACTGAATCTGTCAAGGTAAGCAGCCTCACCACTTCCTGCTGTAATTCCATACGCCGCAGTCCCTAGAATCTGTGGCGCCCGACTCCAGCTCTGTGCCAGTAGCATCAGCTGTGGATCAAATAACTCCACTTTAAATGTCATGTCAACAAACACTCGGTGTGTCACCTAAGGACTTAACGTCATGGACTGCATTATTGAGAGGACGTTTCCATTTGTGTGACGCAGAAAGCGTGGCTGTTGGAGATCGAGGATGCAGTGGGCGCTCAGCTGAAGCGGGACTATCAGCAGCCTCGACTGAAGAGCTCCTCTTTCTATCTGGAGTCGGCTCAGATCTGACTCACCACATCCACTGTGAATCCTGCAGCCTGAGAACATCATCAGCAGGCACCTGGGGTTCCACGTCACTGACCGAGGACCACTGCTGTCTCATGTCCGACCTCTGGGCATCTGCGCTTAGCAATTAGAGACTTGGGTGCTGTTCAAATTCCCCTGACGTTTGTACAGTTCAGATCAAGGGCCAGATCAGATCAGGCTCGACACAAGGGTGAAGTCCACAGGAGTCAGAAATAACGCAGCTGGACCATTTCACAGACTGTAGATTAAACGTGGCTCACAAATGAAACATTTACACAAACAATGCACTGCAAACAGCCAACATGGACTTGTGTGTAGATTATCATCAATTCGCCTTTTTTAATTAAAGTTTTTACTGTAATGGATCAATTCCTCACCTTATGATTTTATTATGGATGTTGCAGCATTTCTTAGATCAATTCAAATTTATTTCCGTAACACTCGATGCAAAACTTTCCAATTGAGCTTCCCCATGATGACAGTGGAAAGGAAAAACGTGATAAGGAAGAAACCTTGCGAGGACAAAGACTTGCTCACGATTCGATTTGATTTTTAAAAGTTATCATTATAACTATATATATAAATATATATTAATACATCATTTTTATTTTGGAAGAATCTACAATAGTTTTAACAGCAAAGGCAGGATTTGTGCGTTCACCATGAAACTCGTCTATCATTGTGTCCCAAGCAGACGATACGGTTAAAGTACTGCAAGCGAATGCCACGGTGGCTGGCTGTCAATGCCAGGACACATAATTGGCACCATGACAACAATGTCTTTTTGCTAAGTGCCTGGGAATGGTCCGGGCGGGGTCGGCCGGAGCCTTTCGCCGTAGTGCGCGCCCTTACTGAAACGCTGCCCCCAACACCTCATAACTGCTAGGTCAGAGCAACCTAGCGGGCAATTCGTCAATCCCACCATCCTAGTTCTCTCAGTCCGGTGATGTGCCCCTCAAAGTCTGTCAACTAACATCTTTGGGCGCATCGTATAAGCACCTTTATCAGTCAGCAATCTCTCACCACGAGGTACACTACCCAAAAGTGTCCCGGAGAGCCTTTTTATAAGCTTTATATATCAATTTTACACCTTCTTGGGGCAAGACCCAGTGTCTACTGAGAACATTTACATATCTGCCTGAGATATAACTGCAAGCCGAGTTTCGGGTGCAGCTTTATGTCAACGACATTACATTGCAGTACATTTTAAACAATATCAATTAAGCATTTCGTACAGTACTGGTCTTTATAATATAGCTATTCTTATCTTTGTATCTTTTATAACTTGGAACTCTTACCAACAACGAAAGCCAAGTGGAGCGCTACCATGTCTTCCAATTTTTCAGGACTGCGATTCCCTTTTCAGTCAGCAGATGTCGCAAGTTTCACTCGTGCTAGTTTTTTGGCTGTTCAGATGGGAACATAGTGCAGTATGCTGTACAAGACACAACTCTGTAACTAAAGCAAGAGTACACTAAAGCGGATGGATGCTGAATGGTGCTTACCTGTGCATGAGGATGGAAAAAAAAGGTCAGCAGGAAAGCATTCGTAAGCACAAGCTGAGCTGAAATGGCAGATTAGGAGACTTGTAAAAGCGCACTCGGTAAAATAGAAACACCGAGTTTATTTTCTTAAACGGCGATGCAAAATTAGAAAACAAACATCTTGACATAAATTATATTCATCAAACCATTTTGACACAATTTGACAAGAGAAGCTCTTCATTCAGACAGCTCGGTCAGCCCAAGCCACGCGACGAGGTGAGGACGTGACGGCAATAAGCGGGACGTAAGGCACAACCACACGATCACTACAACTGCAACGCAGTGCTCTTCAGAAGACAGGTACGCCTGATCACAGCTCATGCAAAACGACCCACGTGTTTATACTGTGGTGGAGAGTTCCTCTTAAGATGACCGTCGATCACGTAGCATGAAACAAAACTAAACCCTTGGACGTGAGCACAGTACAGAGGTAGGTGGAGAAATAATACACTGATGATGTCTATAATCGCTCTTGCTGCATTTGTATGTGGATAAGTGATACGTGAATATGCACTCTGAACACAGTAGTACCACCTCAATGCCAGAGCAAAATGAGCATCGTAAATACAGCTACCCTACACTGTACAGCAGGCCTCATCTTTTTACAGTTCATACAATCATCACGTGAGCACCAGGTTCGGTCCTGCGTTTCCCAGACAAGTAAAACCATGCTGACACAATCCAGTGCACGAGCAAGCAAGATTGTGATCTCGAGTTCATCTACGTTTTAACATCACGCGTGACGTTCCTCATTTGGAAAAGTAAAACGATGGCGAGGATTTGCTTTCGGAAATTCGTCACCGCCCCGTATTTACACCGTAATCACACTGTAAGTCGAGAGTCTAGGGTCTATGCGTCACTCGCTCGTTTACACAGATGTACGCCATAGCTATAGCTAAACTATAGCCGCAGCATCACAATTATTGCTTAGTAGTGGGGCCCACTGTGCAAATAAGCTAAATCAATCAAGTCCGCATAAACACTGGTTGAAATGCACCGATTACGAATGCCGACCTCGTTAAAAACGAAAGTAAAAACAGTTGCGATCAAATTAAATTAATTAGCAGCACAGCAAATCATGGAAATCTACACAGACCGTCTATAACATTAAAACCAATGACAGGTGCAGTGAATTAAAAAAAAACAACCCATAGGTCCTGGTATTCATGTGGATGTTACTTTGACATATAGCGCCTGTCTAAACATTGTTGCAGACCAAGTGCACCCCTTCACACCAGTGGCCTCTCTTAGCACGATAATGTGCTCTGTCACACTGCACGTAATGTTCAGGAATGGTTTGTAGAACATCGCAAGGTTTTTCCTGGACGCCAAAATCCCCAGATCTATTTGGGGGTGGGGGTGGGGGTGGGGGTGGGGGTTTGCAGTATTAGGCAGGTAGTTTATTGTTATGGCTGACTGCTGTAAAGGAACATGCTAGGACCAATGATTGACGGAGTTGGCAAAAGGTCAGGTTAATTCATAGATCACTTAGTCCTAATAAGGATTTGTTGAAATCCAATCACCAGGCAGCATAAACCTGGCCAAGGCCTATTAAGCACTCTATTCTAATTAAGATGACTTTACTGGACGCTGAGCGTTATACCACAAAGCCGATTTAACATAACAGGCTTTCTTAAAGACAGCTGGTTTCATATACTACTGATCAAAAGTTTTAACAAACCCATTTTTTTTTAATTTAAGCAGATATCTATAGCAGTCAACTGAAAGATGGATTAAGTTTAGGTGACCAAAAACAAAGATATATTGCGAATTTTAGATTTACTAATATCAAATTACTTTCTTTTATATGATTATTTGCCTGTATGAGAGCAGAGTTTTAATTCGCTATGTTACCAAACCCTTTAGGAAAGTATTTGGACAGAACTGCTCTTGAGAATAGTAAGAATAAGGGCTAAACCAAAAGGGCTACAAAAAGGCATTTCCCATTAAATACCTTCTGGTCTACCCCTAGTAGGTCAAGCACTTAAGATGCTTAATGTGTAGAAAGAGTCTTTAGGTACATAAATTCTATTATTAATCATTCTTAACAGATGGTAAAAAAAGGTATTGCACTTCAGCGTACGAAAGACTTGACCTTTTTGAGGGTTGCT
Organism: Parotocinclus haroldoi; assembly: GCA_034779995.1. Classification (NCBI taxonomy): domain Eukaryota; kingdom Metazoa; phylum Chordata; class Actinopteri; order Siluriformes; family Loricariidae; genus Parotocinclus; species Parotocinclus haroldoi. Next base: position 16,078 of record JAUZST010088080.1, read on the forward strand.
ATCATTACTTTGTTCAGCACAGACTGCATCATATGGTGCTTATGATTGGAGTAAAAACCGGAGCACACCAACTGTAAACACCAATCAGCCGAAAACATTCAAACCACACACAGACTGAATAACAAACAACAAACTGAGCTCAGGGATGTATCGCACTGTAAATGAACATTCGGTTCTTGTAGTAGACACGTTTTGTGTGCAAGAAATGCTCAGGAGTAAGGACCTGAGTCTTTAACAAAGGGACAGATTTTTTTTTTAAAACAGATGACTGGGTTTAAGCATCTCCAAAACGAAAAGGCTTGTGGCATGAGGGACAAAGCACAAAACAGCCGACAGGTTTGATCGATGCAACACATCCTGTCCTATCTGGTCGGAACAGAAGTGCTACTGTGGTTCCCATTCAGTTCACAGAATGGGTTAACGCTCGTTACACAGGGCCGTGTGCAGCGCCCCCTACTGAGTATGCAGCCTAGTAGCAGACTAGTAAGTGTGTTTACCCTGCTAAACCCAGTCCTCTGTCTAAAGCGCCTAAAATGGGACCATTAGTGTCAACATGAAGCATGAGTTTCGTTATCTTTTCCACCATATGGACGGGTCCGGTACATGTACAATGTTTTCCTGGGAATGTGGTGGCACAATGATGCACTTCAGAAATGTAAGTTTATTTGATTTAACGTTTTATCAAGGTCCGTTTACTTGAGGAACAAGGTTACACTGATGCTAGTTATATGTATTCACACTGGGCAAATTTGGAGCAACCAATTAACCTAATGTCTTTAGGATGTGGGAGGAAAACAGAGACCCCAGGGCTTGTTTCTATGTTGTACTTAACGTCGCTTTCGGCATTAATAGCTATTCATGACAGCAGGTTACGTGGCTTAAGAGCAACCGATTAGAAACCAGTGTCTTTGGAATGTCAGAGAAAAACGGAGTACCGGGAGGACATGCAAACAGGATCAAACCAGGGAACTCCGGCGTTATGAGTGACAGCGCTAATCACTTGGCACCACTGTGCCACCATACTGTTTGACGAAAACGAAAAGTGATGTAACACCTACTTAAACTTTGTTAAAGGCCACCTGGTTGTAATGCTTCGGCTGACTGGTGTACACAGATACTGCTAGATTGGCAGAAAGCTCAATGTAGTCAATATTTACGTCTTGACCATTTTCATGTTAAGCCTGAGTGATTTAAATATCTCTCAAACACGGCTTTGTGGCATAACCCTGTAGATTTTATCTTTCTTCTTGCCAAATCTTCGAGCAAACCCAATGTCCCATTCTTTCTTACATCCTGACCAACACTCTGACCTGAACCCTGATTTCATATCGTTGTGCAAATTGTGTGTTCGCACCTTACAAAGCAAATTGCAAACATGCGTTTTGAACATGCGTTGCTTCAGATGGGTAGAGCAAGTATCACACCCTGTGCTTGCTTGCTCTTAAATACACACATCTCTTAGGTCCAATCTATAGACAAATCCATCCCTTGTACACACTATTTACACACCATCGATAAACGAAGACGACACTTCCGTTTTTTTAGTGTACAGAAAGCCTGGGTATCTACCAGTCTGGTTAGCAGGAGACGCACAATCATTTGAAACTGTTACAAAACTTGCTGTAGTGGCTGCGTTTTTTTTTCTTCGGAACCCCACATGGCCCCAGAAGTGAGCAAGGCACTGTTCAGATGAGGACGACCTGTCTGGCCTGCTGCTGTGCTCCTTCTGTTTTAGGGACGCAACCTCAAGCCCGACGAGCAGGCCAAAGTCGGCCAGTCCTCGTTCTGCCCTCAGCCCTGCTACCTCCCCACTGCCTCAGCTGAGCAGACCTCCCAAACTCTCCCTCTTGACTCCAGAGCTGGTCAGCATCCTGAGGAGGAAGAGTCCTTGGTGGGTGCAGAGGAGCAGAGGGCAGAGAGAGAGAGACGTTATCCCTGCAACTCCTCAAAACAAGTCTCGCACACCCTCACAGGCTTCTTGGAGGATGGTGTCAGGGCGTTCTTGGAGGAGCACTCGGCGCAGAAGATGTTCCCGCAGTGACGACAGTGATGCTGGAGAAAAGAGCAAGAGAAGAGAAAATCCTTTAGGCAAAGGAAATACCATACAAAAAGCTGTGTGTTGTTTTGGTACGCTGACTTCATTCTTTTTTCTCTCTCCAATCTTCCTTTTTATAATTTACTGTTCTGTTTATTGCATTTATTACACAGTAAAAACACCTCCGTCTACTTTGTACAGCGTGCTTCAGGTTTAAGAAAGACGCTTTAAATAAATATGAAGTCATTCCTTGTGACCCAACAACTACGTGACCTAATGGAAGGTTTGACAAGCTAATGATGCCACTCAAGAAATAGAAAAACAACTTGTTTCGCAAGAGCTATGTTTATCTGCACTTTACTGATCTGCCATTAATCCGAATTACAGTGAGAAACAGAAAACATGACCATGGAAATGCACAGATTTAGGAAGTCAAATAAGAAGAACCTTCCCCCTAATTATAAACAATGTGGAGGTACAGAAAATGTATTAAAAGTTCATGTGCCATGGGAATCCCCCACCCAAATTCGTCCTTGGGAACTCAGACAAGTTTGGAGGATTACATCATTTAATCAGGGCTACTCAGAACATCAACATTCCTTTAGTATTTAGTGTTACGTGAATACGATATCAGAAGGATTTGGTTTAAGCAATAGAACACGAGAGGGAGTGTGTTATCGCGAATAACATCACGGTTGTGATTTGGTCGTAGGCACGAGCCGAAGCCTAGCGAGCGAGCTCTGAAAAGATCACATCGTCATCGTTAAATAAGGCAAACAAAATGTACAGCTCACAATAATTAAGCGGCGCTGGCATTTCTTTGCCCTGGTCTGATCTCAGATCTGTTTCGAAATTCACCAAGACGGGATGGAGCCTTTATAAGCTGTCCTGAGAACAGCCGCGGTCGTTAGATACTTATTGTAACCTGTTTGTCGCAATGTCTTAACTGTGCTGAGGTCTGCAGACAAACGGCTAAACTGATTCTTAGGAAACGGCTATTAGGGTTGCGTTTCAAACCGCGCACGTTTGTGTGTATATGCCGTTACTAGGCAACGCGTCCGCGGAGTGATACAGCTTTAGTACAGCTTTGAGAATGCCGTGCTGTTATCACTTATATCAGCACGGTTAGAACACTTCTTAACCAATCAGATTGTGAGGTCGGAACTAACTGTTGTATAAAAGTGTTTATCACACTGCTAATATTGATGTTCATAAGTTAACCATCAGGAAAACACTGAGCAACAGTGATGTGCCTGGCAGAGATGCAAGGAGAAAGCCAACACTCTTCAAAAAGCACTGATGAGTTTCGGTCAAAATTACTTGGACAAGCCAAAAGGCTACTGGGAAAAAATACTGTGAGCAGAGGAGACCAAGATAGAATATTTCTGATTAAATGAGAAGTGCCCTGTCTGTTAAAAGAAATAAATTAAGTATAAGAACCTTATCCCATCTGAAAAGCGTGGTGGCACGAGTAGTATGGTATGGGTCTGCTTTGATGTATCTGAGTCAGTACAGCTTTTCCTCACTGATTAAACAATTAATTCTAAATGATACCAGTAAATACAGTCGAATCCAGTTAATGAGAGCAGTCGCTTATTCGGACCGAATCCTAAAGTACCGAAACAAATCCTATTATATACGTGTAATTTTATTCGCTTATTTGGACC
>JAUZST010088091.1:0-19778 GCA_034779995.1 Parotocinclus haroldoi
GAAAGTTTCATTATAGACTGAATTCATTCAAGCCCTACGATGCCACCCAAACGTTCTGCAAGTTCTACGGCTAAAATGGTGCATAAATACTTAAATAAACATAACGTCTCTACTTCGTGGATTTTCGTTTATCACGGGTGGTCCTGGAACGTAACCCCCTGCTATAAACGAGGCAACACTGTATATGCATACATATATATTAAACTCCTTGGTTTATAATCAGTTCAACTTACGATTGATTTGTCTGAATATACTGTAAATCTGGGACTGTACTACATTTTAATGTTCATTCTGAATCTCTAACGAGCTGCCGGTCTGCAGGAGGGGATGACAGACGTGTGTTGTTGTGGCACATGGAGAAAGCCATCCAGTCACGATCCAAACCTGTGAAACTGAAAGGAGAGCACCTGTCTAACATCTTCTGCCTCGCTTTTGACAGCAGCAACACACGAGTGTTCTCCGGGGGTGAGTGACGCACGCACACACACACACACACACACACACACACACACGCACACAAACATCTTGCTATATACTCTTGTGTGCTTCATTTGTTCTGAACTGCTTTCTCGGTTGAACGCGTGTTATGTTGGCTGTATCGTAGGAAATGACGAGCAGGTGATTCTGCATGACGTGGAGCGTGGCGACACACTGAACGTGTTCCTCCATGACGACGCAGTGTACGGCCTCTCCGTCAGTCCAGTTAACGACAACGTGTTTGCCAGCTCATCCGATGACGGCCGCGTCCTGATCTGGGACACACGGGAATCGCCGCACGGAGGTACTGACGTCCGGCAAAGAGACAGTAGAGAATCAGACCTGCAGATACAATGCGCCGATAGGATCAGCGGCCACTTTATTAAGTACACCTCCATAGTACGGGGTTAGAGCTTACATTTTGCTTTCACACCGGCTCTTCTGCTCCTTGGTTATAATAAGTGGCTATTTGAGTTACTGTTGCTGTTATTCCAATATTCATTAAGGAAGAACCAGTTATGTTGAGGTAACAGGGTTTGTCTCTTTTCTCTTACATGAACTCTCTTTCAGAAATCCTCTCTCTAACCCTGCACCTTTTTTTGTGTCGTGTAACGCAGAGCCGTTTTGCCTGGCGAATTACCCGTCTGCGTTCCACAGCGTGATGTTTAACCCAGTGGAGCCGCGCTTACTCGCCACAGCAAACTCTAAAGAGGGCGTGGGCCTCTGGGACATCCGCAAACCTCGCAGGTCAGTGTGTGTAAGATGCTTTGCACACACTTCAAATGTTCTGGAAAGAGTTGCTTAGTGTTCTGGAATTACTGAGCGTACACACGAGAGAATACGCTCACGGGCCACTTTATTAGGTACACCTAACGAACTACTCGTTGACACAAATATCTGATGAGCCAATCACACGATGCTATGCCTTTTTGGTTAGTAAACGTGGCCAAGACGACCTGCCAAAGTTCAAACGAGCATCAGAAGGGGTGATTTAAGTGACATTGTTGTTGGTGCTAGTACTTCAGAAACTTCTGATCTTCTGGGATTTTCACCCAGAAGAGGCTATAAGAGGAATTACAGAGAATGGTGTTTGGTTTGTTGCTCACATTGTGGGACTGTGGTAGCCTAGTGGTTAAGGTACTGGACTGTGGACCATGACATAAATGTAAATGTTCAATTCAATTCAGTTCGGTTTTATTTATATGGTGCTTTTTTACAACGTAGCGTTGTCTCAAAGCAGCTTTACAGTAATACATTATCTAAAAGGCCAATCTCAAGGCCAATCTCAAGCCCAGGGCGACAGTGGAAAGGAAAAACTCCCTAAAATGGTAGGAAGAAACCTCGGGAGGACCAAGACTCCATGGGCGGCCTAGATGTTAATTAAACAAATACTAAATGTATGTTAAATCATAGCAAAATGAGTTTAAAATAAATAACAAATTATTAATACAATTTTAATTAGTAGTAAAAAAATATATATCATATATGAGTCCTTCGAGGAAAGGTCCCTGGGTGCAGATGCTTTGTTGATGTCAGAGGGGACTGGCCAGACTGGTTTGAGCTGATAGAACGGTAACAGTAACTCAGATAAGCAATTGTTAGAATCAAAGTAAAGCGAGAATAGCATCCGAATGCACAAAACCTCAAACCTTGAAGCAGATGGGCTTCAGCAGCTTATGATCACATTGGGTGTCGCTCATGTTAGCTGAGAACAGGTAACTGAAGCTCAGCCAAATTAGACACACAAAGGCCGGTCAGACGTTACCTGGACCGATGAGTCTGCTGTGATGCTCTGACATTCGGATTGTAGGGTCAGAATGTAGTGTAAACAACTGTTGAAATTGTACTGTCAACTGTAAAACTGTTTTTAGCGCACTGAGCATCGTTTAAACATCACAGCCGGCTTGAGCATCGTTGCCGACTATTTGCTTCCCTTTATGGCCACAGGTTACTTTATGATCAATTTCCAGCAGAGTAACATACCACAAACGTGTTACAAAGCTCAGATCCTCTTAAACTGCTCATCTGAATATGAGATGTGTTCAGTCAGCAGAACCTTTGGGATGTGATGGATGCTGTTATGTCAGTATGGACCATAATATCTGAGGAATGTTTCCAGCTAAATCTAGGCCAGAAAGAACTTGGGCGGTCCAAAAACCCGGTACTGGTATGGTGTACCTAATAAAGTGGCCGGGGAGTGTATTTTCTAACATTATCATCCTTCGGCTGCTAATAACACACTCTTGTGTTTATGTGCAGTTCCCTGCTGCGCTACGGGGGTTCTCTGTCTCTGCAGAGTGCGATGAGTGTGCGCTTTAACAGTGCAGGTACTCAGCTCCTGGCTCTGCGGCGGCGTCTGCCACCCGTCCTGTACGAGCTGCACTCACGTCTGCCCAGCTTCCAGTTTGACAACCAGGGTTACTTCAATTCCTGCACCATGAAGAGCTGCTGCTTCGCAGGGGACCGAGACCAGGTAACACCCGCACACACACCCGCACGCACACCCACACACACCCGCACGCACACCCGCACACACCCGCACACACACCCGCACACACACCCGCACGCACACCCGCACGCACACCCGCACGCACACCCGCACGCACACCCGCACACACACCCGCACACACACCCGCACACACGCACGCACGCACGCACGCACGCACGCACGCACGCACACACACACGCACACCCACGCGCACACCCACGCACACCCACGCACACCCACGCACACCCACGCACACACGCACGCACACACGCACGCACACACACGCACACACACACGCACATACAGCTCTAATCCCTAAGAGAAGCAGTTGATGAGCTATCATATGGAGAACTGACCTCACACTGGTTCGTGAGTTTGGTGGAGGTGATGTCCAGCTGCTGGTACAGCTCCTTCAGCTTGGAGAATTCTGCCTCTAGGCGCGTCTGCTCCAGTTTGGCTGCGTTCAGCTGGCTCTTCAGGTTCTTATGATCGACCTGTAGACCCTCGTTATCCTTCAGAAGTTGCTGGTGTGCAGTGTTCAGCCTTGGGGAAGAGCGAGGGGCATTGGGCACGAATAGAAAAATTGCAATCGGTGCATCCCTAGACACCTGCTATAGAAAACTGCTGTCAAATTCTTTGACTTCTTCTACTCCAGGGACTCACTACTGGTATAACCACAGCAATCCAGGGTTAAGCGAATGGATCAAGCGCCAACTAGTGGGAACCTTTAACACCTATCACTAACATAACTGCTGCTCCACCACTGTCCTAATCTCTCACCAATTCTGTTCCTTTGTCGGCTAACATTGCTCTATACAGTATACACATTGTAATTAATAGTAAAAAAGGACACTGTGAGGGGCGCTTCTCACCAGGGCAGGCAACAAAACACGGCTGGTAGAAGCCAAAAGTTTGATACCCCAGAATTGTTTTCCCTTAAGTATCACTTTTGGAAAAAAAAAACCCAAAAAAACACAGACACTCTTTGACCTCAACCGGCCACAGGTCAACACTTGATCCTGACAAGAAGCGCCTGTGCCTGATATATTAAAGCGAATGTTCAGTGTCCCTGGCAAAAAAAGTTAATTGATGTTTTTGAGAAGCAACCGTTCAGAATAAAAAAAAACCCAAGAAAGATGAAAAGCACAGAAAACTCCTCAGGTTTGCCATTTGCTTTGAAAAACGTCCTATTGGAGAAGTGCTAAAAGCCGCTCCTCGTCATTTATCTAAATATGGTAAGGTTGATGGTCATTCATGCTGAATGAACCAAATTCGAACCAACAAGTTTTAAAAAGTCATAACTTGGTCAATTTGTATCTAAAAATTATTTCTGCTTTCTAAAGCTATCGGGCTGTAGTTTTTAGTTAAGGCATTTAGAAAATTGAGAATTTTTGCACAAAGAGCACGTTTTAGCCAGAGCCCCTCACATATCTACGCATACTTCATGGAGACAGGCAGCAAAAAATGCACTGAACAACATTAAAATATCGTGCCAACGCATTATAAGAGCATTAACTTTGCAAGCTCTGCTCGTTATCGATCTTCTGTGATCGCAGGGCAAGTCCTTAGTACTTGGACAGTCCCTGATGCGAGTCAGACACTATGCAGTATCAATGTGTGCCAAAGCGCATTACATCATTTGGCCGATGCTCCCATCAACTGTGGGACCTGAACCCTAGTCCTTCTGGTTTGCACTCTAATAGCATTCCCACTAGACACTGCTATGATACATATCCCTCTAAAACAATTTGCAGGTTGCTCACCTGTCATTTTCCTCCTTTAGCTTCTGATACTCTGCAGCTGTGGCCTGGTGTCTCTGGTTTTCAGAGAGCATCTTCTTCTGCTCTGCTTTCAGCACCCGCTCCAGCTCCTCCAGCTGCGTCTTCTGCTGCAGCAACTGATTATACCTGCACCATCAAACGCCCCGATTCGTTAGGAAACTGGCGCTTCCTGCGCTCGTCTTTCCCCGTTAGCGCCCCGAACGGTCTCACCTGTCCTCCAGGTCTCGGTGCTGTACTTCCAGACTCTTGTGCGTGCTCTTCAGGCCTCCGTGCTTGCCGATGAGAGCCTCGAACTCGGCGGCCTGGCGTTCGTGGAGGACCGCCAGCTTCTCGTGATCCCTCAGCAGCAGCTCGTATGTGGAGCGCAGATCCTCCCTCTCCCGCACTGCGCTGTCACGCTCGCTTTCCACGCCGCTCTGCTGGTTCTGCAGCTGGGCGTTCTGGGTGACCAGGGCAGAGCTCTGAGAGTTCAACGTTGAGTTCTCCACCTAAGCAGAGGAGCGTTTATTTGAGATGGTTACGAGTGAATTTAATGGTATATTTAATCTAATCTAATCTAAGTTTATCTAGCATTTCTCAGGCCCAGAATCTGTAGGGTTGATAATCTACAGAAGCTGTAAGGCAATGCCGGGACTCAACCCTGACTCGCTGAATTGCGATTGTGCAACATCTGACCCGGACAGCTATTGATTCTTCATGCAGATGGTGAAAAAGTAGGAGCATCTTAACATAACTTTTATAACACAATATCGCATTTACAGTAACAAAGGCAGCCGTTTGTTTCAGAACGTAAAAAAAGGGCTAAAAGTTGATCTAAGTCTATGGATTTGACCGCAGAGTGGGATGTTACTCAAGGACAAGCCACACGTGACCAGCTTTTGATAACGGCTTTTGATAGCTTTTTGGTCCTCACATCTGGCAGACTGAGCGCTTTTAGAATGAATCCCGAACCAGAAGTTTAGCTGGAACTCTGGCCGTAGTCGCCATCATCATATCATGTTATATCCCTAAACTGTGTTATTTTTCATAGTACCATAGCATGTTAGAGGCAGCAAAACGTTAACTAAAACAATGGAAGAATTATGCAAGTGCTTAAAGCAGTAAAATATTTTATATTACAATCTATCAGTAAAATATGATTAGACTGGTTGTAAAAGCAGGATCTCAGTCTTGGAGTTGGGTTGTGTTGGAGCTCTGAACTACACTGTCCACAAAAATGAGTGGAGATTTCAAAAATCTGTCCAGATCTGATCCGGTCCATGCCCCATCACTGTCACTGTATTGTGGCACTCTTGGCTGACCATACACCCTTACTGAACAGTCAATATGAGGGCACTTTAGTCCAGTTCGACATGCTTCTGTTCACCCCCCCGAATATTACACTTACTACTCAATCACCATAACTGAGTTTGAATCAAACAACTTTCTTTGGCTTTTCATTTGCTTTCCTGATGATCTTCTTTAATAAAATAAAATCGTTTCATATTAATTTTGAAATATCCCCTTTTTTTTTTGGTGTATACTGTATTTGGTTCATTTTTATAATGAATTGCTCTGCTATCACATTATTAATAGCACATGATCGATGCTTAACGGTAGAGTTTACATCACAGACAACAATCTCTCGATTCTTTTTTGAGAAAATGTGCCTGGGTCAGTCACTGCAGGTCAACCTGAGGTCACTGCACACAAATAGAATCATTTCTGACCTGGTGCTTTGGCAGAGGCAGCTGTTTTATACAGACACGCTTTGGGCACGGTCCTGCACTGTGCTTCTGCTCCATCTGATTCTATTTCTTTGCTTAGGGATTAAAGTTATGGGCTAAGACAAGCACGTTTGATGTACTTTACTGCCTCTTTTAGCAGCCTTTTCACATCCACATTTTTTCGGTGAATTGGATATCCATTCTAATTGAGTAAAATCAGTTTTGCTTCGCTCTGTGGCGGGGAGCCAGACGCTGAGTCTAAAAGGCGACCGAGGAGAAAAGGACGATGTTATCTATTTAAAACTCGGTGTAGCTCCAGGACGGAAAAGCGACAAACTGGTTGAACTGAAATGAACGAGACGAACTATGAGACCTGGAGTTTGGCGTTCTGCGTCTGTAAGGATGTGTTGTGCTCCTGCAGCGAGGCGGCCTGTCTCTGCAGAGCGAGGATTTGAGACTGGAGATTGCTGCTCTGAGTCTCGAGCTGCTTCAGCTGGGTGCGCAGCGCCTGCTTCTCGGCTTGAAGTGTTGCGTTCTGGTGACACACAAGATCGTTTTGATTTAAACAAAGTCTTTAGAAGTCTTTTAAAAGTCTGACGTTTTTAGATTTCTATATTTTCCGATCGGCGAAGCTCAGTCGTGTTTTCTCAGTTCTGCGTTCCCATGGCTTTGTGGTGCCTGAACGCTTCTCCTTTCCTATTGTACTGATCCTTCCTCTCTCAGGTTCTCTCATTCCACCCTCTTACAACAGTATAAAAGTACGTCATGCGCAATATAATGCAAGATCTACTAATCTAATATATAGAGGATTTAGTCTAAAGTCACGCAGTAGTCATTTGGCTAAAGAACATAACAGTAATGTCTGGGCAGAAGTGGGATTTGAATCTGTATATTCGGGTCACCAGTCTAATACCACAACCTTGAAGGGGAGATGCAGTCAGTTCCACACTGGGTACCTTAAAAGTTAATGCATGTCTCTGGAATGCGGGAGGAAACCCACACAGGCATGGGGAAAACTTCACAGAGATTAAAACCAGAATCTGCCCCTTGCTCAACTAGCTTTATAAACTTGTTCACTATTTCAATAGTTTATCCTATCCGGGAATTCACAGCGCGCAATCCGAGCACACTTGATCGCCCTGGGACGCAGAATGCCTTGTATTCCGGCTGCAATTGTTAGGTTCTCTACAGCTTCTGACTGGTTACACAAGCGCCCTTAATGTACACCGGCTGTGCCGTTTAATAAACACACATTTCTTGGGTGTGAACTGCATCTGGGTGAAAAAAAGAGGTCGCTTACATTCCTCTCCACCTCTATGAGACGATCTTTAACCTTCAGCAGCTCTCGAGTAGCTTCCTGGCTCTCTTTCTCCCACTTGCTGATGCTCTGCTTGTCCACTCCTCCTCTAGAGGGCGATCTGTTTACCATACGTTCTTCCTCTTCGCGCTGTCGAAGTGCCTCGTAGTTTTTCTTTACCTAGTGAAGCAAAACAGATTGGGTCCGTTTCCGATTCGGTTTCAGATTGTGTCGCGTTTTCTGGCTGAATCTCACATCTGTGACATCACAACGGAAATCTTAGCAAAACTAAATGGATACGGTTATTTATCTAACTAGAAATGAAGGTCAGATTCCAGAGGGCACAGGTTCCATATATATATATCCATATATATATATATAAAAAAATCATACACATGTATATATAATGAATGTAATTTAATGAAAGAAACATTTCTGTATTAAACCCGGTGGATCCAGTGGTGCAAATTAAAGCTATTTAATTTAAAACATTACTAAAAACTAACGAACACTGAAAAATAGCTTTTGTGAGCTGTCCTTGGAAAAGTAAAATCCTTCAGAAATCTGATATATTTTGCATTTTTGCCTTAAATATTTTCTGCATAAGAAATTCATCATCTGGGTTTTGTGAAGATCATAGGAGGACTAAAAGTCAGATTTTTCCTGTGTATTTGATGATGTTGTAACTTTGGCTGAAAAGGCCATTCTCACTGTCCTGTTACTGAAATTCTTTTTAGATGTTATTTGTTTATTGTAAAAATACATTTTTCCCCTCTTTATACGAGTAACAGTAATGGGAGAAACCATGTAAAAAATAAAGAGACCAATGCTCATTAAAAATAAAGCGTTGAGAATCTATAGAACATACAATAAGCCAATGGCAACCTTTCTGTACAATGATTCTTATATGGCATTTAATGGCACTGAGCTATGCAAAGTCTTACAGTTTTAAGTTCCTGTCTGAGCTCCTGGTTGAGATTAGATGACTCCTGAAGTCTGGCTTCGAGGGCAGCGATTTTCTCCTCTTTGATCTCCAGTGAGGATTTCAGGGTGGACTCCAGCTTGGATTCCAGCAGCTTGAACCTGTAAAGAAGCGGCACACATTTACAAATGTGTACAACTCATGGGAAAATGTACTTTCTGCTAATCCAGTGTGTAGTCCCCAAACAATGACATGCTTACTGCTTTAGTTCTGGACATGCCTGAGACTGTAGAGAAGACAAACATGCTCTGGCTGAGCACGGTCTTTAAGGGTAAGGGAAATATTGTGCACTTTTTTTTTTCTACTAAACTGTGTGTCATAATCCACAAGTAAGCCTCCACTCTAATGAAGCTCTTAAATGAAACACAATCAGTAATGTCAGGAACGAACAAATGGCTGCCGGCCTCACGTTATTTCTCAGCAGATCAACTTTACAACAATCTATTAGCACAGCCCTAACAGCACTAACAAAGTGCAGGGCACCAACGGAAAAGGAATACTCCCCCAAGTATTATGAGGAAGATTTTAAAAGTAAAAATTAAGAAAGATTAAAATACATACCTAATGAAGAAGTTTCTAAGCATAGTGTAAAAGCAATTTTATAGACAAAAGACAGCATGCAATGTAGAGGATATAAAACTAGAGAATACATGACAATAGTATAAACAATAGCTAAAAGAATGAATATGATAATGTAGAGAATAGCATAGCGAGTAACAGCATTTAGTCCAGGAACCGGTGTCACTTTAGGCTCTCGTTTCCTCGGCGGGTCCCTCGAGCAAGGCTCCCTGAATAAGAGTGTATAAGAGTATAAACCTAAGCATGCATATGTAAATGACCTGTCTGCGGAGCTCTGTTCATCGTGCAGCAGTCCCTCTTTGTTCAGGCCGATCTTCTCCAGCTCGTGGTTCAGTTTCTCCAGATCGTTGTTTGTCTGCTGACTCTTCAGTTTCTCGCTTACCAGCTCCTGCAGCGGTTGACAGGGGGCCGTTACTTATGAAACAGGACAGGTTCTCCACCATTTACGATGGCTATGTTCCCACAAACCCGTCATAAGTAGAATTTTTGAGGGATTTTAATATATATGTAACGTGTATGCAATCATAGCAGTGCACTCAGAGGTGTACTTTAAACTACTTAAAACCCACTACTGCTGCTTAAGTTAAGTCTTTAACATAAAGTTTAATCTGTAATAAAAGATTTCATATCTCATGTGATCTACATTTACGGCATTTAGCAGACGTCCTTATCCAGATCTTACAACTCATATAGTCTCACAATCCAAGCAATTGTGGGTTAAGGGCTTTGCTCAAGGGCTCAACTGTGGCAGAGGTGGGATTTGAACCCATGACCTTCTGGTCCAGTGTCCAATACCTTAACCGTGAGGCTAGTACAGTCCCGTTTACTGAATAATGTATTGAACGTGAAAAACTAAACATGATTATTGAGCAACCATTTGTTTTCTGCTCGACATTTTCAGCATGCTCAGCACTCCTACCGCATGACTCCCTGTATCCTGTACTGTACTGGAGAAAGTAGGTAAGATCTAAAGAATCTAGTACTGTTTTTACCACTTGGTGGCGCTAAAACACCGTCAGTCTGCCAACCGTCAATAAACACAATGAAGAAGAAGAAGAAGAAGAGGCGAGCGTTTCGCTTGTCTGGGAAACTTCAAGGTCTCGAGTACAGTTTTGGGATTTCTGTTGGAAAACAGAGACCACTATTGCTGCGTTACCGCCATACACACCTCTCTTAGCGCGACCAGCGTCTTCTTGTCAATCGTGGCCTGTTTCACCAGCTCCTTATTGTCCCTTTCCAGGTCTTTAACCCGGTTATAGGAATCTTTAAGGGTGCTCACTTCCTTGCTTAACGACCGGTTTTCCTTCTCGAGCTGCGAGATGCGCTGGCCGTCCTCGTCCAGTTTGGAGTCTCTGATCTCGGCTTGCTGCCGTAGGCGCTTGTTCTCCTTCTCCAGCTGCTTCTTGTCTCTCTCGAGTTGAGAGCTTTCTTGCTCCAGCGCCCTGTTCTCTTGCTCCAGTTGTTCCAGACGCTTGCTGGAGAACTTCAGCTCCTCCAGACTCCTCTGCAAGCTCTGGTTCTCGCTCTCGAGGTCATGGAGCTCCCCTTCCAGCTGCTGGACCTTGCGCACGCTGTTGTCCAAGGCTTTCTGCAGTCGCTGGTTCTCTGAGTCCAGGCCTTGGCAGCTGAGCTCCAGGCGTTCGCTCTTTTTGGAAGACGCCTTGAGCAAGTCCAGGCTTCTCTTGAGCTGGCTCTTCTCGCTCTCTAGTTCGCGGTTCTCCTGTTCCAAATGTGTAGCTCGGGCTCCAGCGGACCTCAGAGCCTCGGCCGTGCGTCGCAGCTCCAGGTTCTCCTCGTCCAGCTGAGCGTTCTCTTTCTCCAAGGCCTCCAGCTGCAGGGAGGCGTTTCTCAGCCCGTCAATCTTCTTCTTAAGCCTCCTGCTCTCGTCCTCCAGGGCGGCATTCTCCTTCTCCAGGGCTTCCACCTTCTCGCAGGTGATGCTTAGGCTCGCTAGGCGCTTCTGCAGGCCCTCGTTCTCACGTTCCAAGCGATGCATCTCCGTCTCGAGCTCCTCTGCCTTCTCGCCTTTCTCCTTGTAGTATTCCAAGTCTTTGCGGATCTGCTTGCGTTCGAACTCGAGCTTGTTGAGTTTGCAGCTGGTCTCTTTAATCGACTCGTGCAGCACGCGATTCTCCTTCTCCACGTCTTTAACCCTTGCCTCTGCGCTGACCTGCGAGCGCTGCCTGAGGGACGTGACCGTCTGGTTCAAGTGCTCGTTCTCCTGCTCGAGACCCTTTACCTGCATCAACAAAAATATGACGTGCATTACGAAAAACTCGTGAAATAAAACCTCTCGAGTGTCAATTCTGGTGTTTTCTTATGTGAACTATAAACGCCGGTCGTTCTTTTCGTTCTACCAGTGCTGAGATTAACACACTAACGCAGAAAGTTCTGCACCATTTGTACCAGACCCTGCCACATGGCTTGCACCTGTCTCTCTGAATTTTCTCTCAGCGTCTCCAGGGTCTTCTGCAGCTGTGCTTTTTCCTTCATCAGGTCCGAGCTCAGGCTCTCGGCACTGCGCAGACTCTCCCTGTCAGAGCGTGCGTCGCTCTCCAGCTGCTCCAGCTGCACACATACAGACAGACAGCATCATCAACAAAACATTGCTAGCTTTACATTACGCAAAATACTTCCTCTTTTTTCCACCCAACTAAAATTCGGCATTCGCTATCCACAATACGAGATCAGAAGATGCAACGTAACAGATGAACAAAGTGTAAACTGGATGTTTTGGTTGATAAAATGTAAAAAAAAAAAAATACTGAGGCAGCAAACTTTGTGAAAACTTTTGGCCATGACAGTATAGAGACTTTTTTAGCTCCTATTTCAAGGTAGGTAGTTTTATCAGAGCACAGGATCTATATAGTAAATATGAGCTGATTGGTTCAGACGTACGTAACTTGCTGAGGGAAATAACCATTTGTAAATATACTTGACACCAGTAGCCATATAAACAACAGTTCAGATACAATGCCATTTTGAGTGAGCTAAGCGAAATTCACACGGCTTACGTCACTTTTTTTCATGAAGGGTGGTGCAAATGCAAACCAAAAAGGCCCCTGGAATTAATGTAGTTCGTTTTTTTGTTTTGTTTTATTTAGATTGAATTTCGCCATCAGCAGCAGCAATGGCAAGGTCAGCATCAGACGCACAACTTTACATTTATACAGAACGAGACTAAGCATACACATTAGAACCGTGCCAATTTAGCATCACCAATTAACCCAAAGCATGTCTTTGGACTGTGGGATTAAACCAGAGTGGCAAGAGTAAACCCACACAGGCAAGGGGAGAACAGGTACATACAGACTCCACATAGAAAAAAGACTGTAGTTCAGTAGGAGTAATTCCTACCAAATTAGTCCCTAGAACCACCCGACACTCCAAATAAAGCCTAGGGGGCCCAGGTCAGCTGAGCAGCAAAGCAAAACATTTTGTGCACTTGTTCTAGTTTTGGATATAAAGCCGAACAGATCATCACATAGCAGACAGATGGGGACACGCACCCGTACATGAGAAGCTCATCATGTCTGCAGTACCTAATTCTGCTAAAGCTGCTTAAGTGACAGCTTAGGGGTCGCCACTGTTTTTCTTTTGCAGCACCCATCCCCCTGGCACAGCCAGAAGGCACTGTCTGGTTGCTGAGGGTATTGGCTATGTATGCTGGGCTACCCGGGACCGTCCCGTTTTACCCCTGACTGGGATGAACAACAATCAATTTACTCCTGTCAATTATATATTATATTATACAGAAATGTATAATACTGAGTAATAAAAACATAAAAGTTTCACAGTGATTATTTTATATCTGACATGTCTTCCATCTTTTTGTGGACTAATGCCTTTAACTTGAGGCCTTTTCAACAAACTTCTGTTTCGTCTCCGCTTCTGCTTCAGGTTTCTGCCGTTTTTCGATGTGTAATCTTCTCTGAGCTGCTAATCTGGATAAGGTTCATTATGAACGTTCAGTGAGCTCATCTGTTTGTCTTTATCCATCCACGCGTCTGATCCCTGTGAGCAGCTCATTTATCTAACCTTCTGGCTGAGCTTCTGGTTCTCCTTTTCAGCTTTCAGGAGGCGGGTGCTGGCTTCACTACGGCCCTTCAGCTCCTCCACC
The DNA here is from genome assembly GCA_034779995.1 of Parotocinclus haroldoi. Taxonomy (NCBI): domain Eukaryota; kingdom Metazoa; phylum Chordata; class Actinopteri; order Siluriformes; family Loricariidae; genus Parotocinclus; species Parotocinclus haroldoi. Next base: position 13,431 of record JAUZST010088091.1, read on the forward strand.
GTCTTCAGCAGTGCCTGGTTCTCCATTTCGAGCTTCAGGAGGCGGCTGGAGGTCAGCTCGTTCACTTCGTGGCCCAAGGACTTCTGTGGAACTGCAAGGAGGAAATGGTTAAACCCTCTCAAGTGCAACGAGTAGTACACCTGTAGTGCGAGCTCCAGGTTCGAACCCAGAATAACGACCCATTTCATGTGTATATTTAAGAGCGTATGAGCCTGCGCTCCAAATGTAGCCCGGGGATGTTGATCAGCCAAACCTACCACTGTTGTTGCATCACACAGAGATCAAACACACCGAGAAGCTATTACAAACGCATCACATGTTCACTCAGATGTAAGTAAGCCTACCCTCTGTGAGCTCAGGTGTGGTTTTGGAGAGCTGTTCCAATTCCCAGCCCAGGTGCAGAGACTCATCCATGCTCTGCTTCTGAGCCATCTCTAACGCCAGGTTCTCTTCCAAAAGCTCTTCTATGCGTTTCCTGTCCATGTCCCGCTCCTGACAAAAGCATGCACACAGACAGACATCTGTATTGAAATTCTCTCCCTATAAAGGAACAATTCAGACAATTGAAAGTAACTTTAATGTGATTTCTTTCCTAGTTGGAATTTCACCATCAGAATTTGTGACTGCGCTGACATTCTGGCTCCACTAAAACTAAATATGTCCCATGCATTTACAAAGCCCCATGGAAAAATGCAACCGCCATAATTAAAGTGAAGAGAGAATACAGCCAAGCTAAAAGAAAAATGCAGACAGTTTAAGCTCATTATTCATTACAATATATAGAGAATTGACCTTAAACGGCTAAACAGTTTAAGATCTAGCCTTGTCAGTAATAATAAAGAGACGTAATTCTCTTGCTAACTGCTGTTTTGAGGCCTCTGCTAAAGAAGTCTTGACCCATCCATTATGGGGAATTACAGACTTCAGATTTCACATATTCCTTTTCTGGTGCCTATTCAACTAGGTGACCATCTCTATTCAAGCCACACACTTGAAAGTGGCTCTCAGGCTCACTGTGACACCGAAACAGAATTAATTATCATTATAAAGTTTTAAATGAGCTTAAAGTTCATCAAGATTCTGGTAATATATCTAGGGTTCTATTAGATCTTAGTGCAGCCGTTGACACTGGTCACACCAAACTGCTTCCAGCCCTATTTGAGTAGCCGTAGATACTACTACTAATTATGTTGCACTCAAACTCTTCGTCCAAGCATTACCCTCTGTCACGAGGAGTGCCACAGGGATCCATTCTAGGGCCAATGCGGTTTAATCTTTACATGCCAGGATAATTAACAAATATAATATTTCCTTTCATCAGCGTGTGGATGACGGGCAGCTGTATAAATCCTTAGTTTCTGACCCTCGTCAATCTATCAACACCCTGCTTCGGCTAGATGGGTTTAACTCTTGGAGGTGTCATAATTGTCTGCAGCTGAATAAGGGTAAAACAGAAATAACTGCTATTGGTAATGGTGAAATGAATGGACAAGTCAAAATCTAAGCATTGCTAAAATCCAGTTCTTTAGAATCACAAAGAAAAAGTCATTTTTCATCAAAGAAAAAGTCCCAATATCTTCTCCTAAATTTTATTGTGCCTTCCGAAAGATATTACTAACAACCTGAACTCAATTGCTCTTGCATTTAATCCATGGCTATTATAATGTAATCTAATATTTTGGCTTGATTCTATGTAAAATTCTATGTTTAAATCAACACAAGAGGATAAACAGCACAAGTGTGTACAAGTGGCTCTGTGTAAAGGGCCAGCTGCTGAAAATGATATTTCCTGAGGTTCTGGGTTCAGATCCTGGGTGGGGTTTGGAGATCAGGCCTCAGACCCTTCCCCCACTGCCCTGACCAGGATATGCAAAACAGGATTCTTAGCTCTGCTTCATTTAATTCATTTTAATCATGTCTTATGTTTGCTGCCTCACAATACATGTTTAACTGCGACTGAAGTCAGTAAATCGCGTTCATTAAATGGCATTAATTAATAAGCACTTTAACAAAAACCCGCATGTGCCAGCTTTTATCCGTTGTGTGATTACGTAACTGGATCTGCTCTCACAAAGTGTTAAGGACGTGTCCAAAAACACAGTTTTAAAGATCTATTGTTTTATTAATTACATATATTTGTGGTAGAAGCTGATCATATCTTTGATCCAGTCTGTGACAGACTGAATCCACGGAATGCATTACGCTATCAATATCCATCGGTCACTTGAGGCTACAGCCAGCAACAGGGAGTTGCCCCTCACCCAGCTCTCCCTCCCATAAACACTGCTCGTTGTGTCTGTGGAGTGCCAGGCCAGACCCATCACACTCATTTCCCTGCAGGCTGCCTAGCACATTAGAGCTTTGCAGAACACTTACCATTTCCATATCATGAATTTTGGCCTTGACCTGCAGATTCTCTTTCTCTAGTTCGTGCAGTTTGTCTGAGCGAGCTCTGGAGCCTTCCAGCTGGTCCTCCAGCATGCTCTTGGTCTCTAGCAGTATCTGATTGTCCTCTTTAAGCTCCTGTGTGGCGCAATACACTTTTCTATTAATGTCTGCAGGGAATGAATGTAATGAAGCATACTGTCAATGTTAGAGAAGGACTCATCGTTCAGAGTGTGTACCTCCACTCTGGCTTTATAAAACTCGATGTCATGAAGCCTCTCCTTATATCGGCCAACTTCACTCTCCAGCTTGTCCACTCGGATGGCTTTCTCTCTCAAGGCATCCAGCTCATCCCGGTAGGCCCTGGCAGACCGTGCATCAGACAGCAACTGCAGGTTCTGTTCTCACACGCACACACACACACACACACACACACACACACACACACACACACACACACACACACACACACACACACACACACACACGTCAGGGTATTGCTGAATGCAACTGGATTCTAATTCAGACTTCTGGTTCTGGACATAATACAATGCTTCTCTGTAGGAAATTTAGCAGGTTTCCCATTACAATCGATTTAAAAGTACACTCCAATGATAAAGCACCCATATACAGACGTGCCGGAAATCTCAGCATGCGGTCTCAGGCAAATATGTAAATGATTACAGGTGTGGCCTGATTAGACACTAGCTCTTTCCACAAGAGATAGTAAAAGGGCTTCCCCTGCTGCCCTACACAAAGAGGCTACTTTTGGGTAGTGTACCTCTTGGACTGAGATCATTGTCGGCTGCTCAGTTGACAGACTTTGAGTGAACAGTGAACAGGCCACATAATCACATAGACCAGTAGAGAAGATCATTTGATCCAACAACAAGCACGAGCAGCTCCCACAGCTTCATTGTCCTTCATCCAGACACAGCTGGCACAACAACTACACACCCTTTTTAATTCAAGCCAATTCAATTTTATTTCAATAGCGCTTTTTACAACGTAAAATTGTCTCAAAGCAGCTTTACAGTAATACATTATCTTAAAGGCCAATCCCAAGTTGAGCAAGCCTAGGGCGACAGTGGGAAAAACTCCCTAAAATGGTAGGAAGAAACCTTGGAAGGAAAAATAATACAATTATTTAAAATAAACTAAATTATAAAACAAAATTGATTATAAATTGAGTTCTTAGAGGGAGGTCCTTTTCTATGCCCAGAACATTTTGGCATTTTGGCATAAAGACATTTGTTTTCACGTTGCCTATTATGTGCAGTGGTGTCATAAATGAAACCTGGATTGCTACCGCTATCTTTAGCGACAAAACCAGGTGCTGTCTGGGATCCGGCAACGGTAGGGTTCGAGTATGGTGGCCTTGTTGTGAGCGCCTCAATTTGCATTTTTTTGTGGAGCAACACACTCCGACTGCTGGTGTGAAGATCTGGGAAGTCATTGCATATGACAGTCGATCATCCCTAGTAGTGATACGTGGGACACTAACAACTCATGAAATCATGCTGCCACATGTGCTGTCTCTCATGGAAGGGTTTCCAAGTGACATTTTTTCAGCAGGATAACATTTGACCACACATAGCAAAGGGGTCCCAGGAATGTCTACCAGCTTAAGCAACAAACGAGTGTGCAGGCCTACAGTCTACAGGCCCAGAATCTACAGGCCCAGTTGCAACATCTGTGGACAAATGTATTTAATCTTGTGCCCAGACTAGAAATGACCTAACAGGGTACGAGAGTCTCCTTTCAAATTATACTTGAACTCTGATATTGTACTCCCTTACATATATTATCATTACATTGCACACTGATCCAGTGCAGCGTGCTGATGATTTACCTCCTGCTGAATCTTCTTCAGCTCTCTCTCCAGGTTCTCCAGTTCCTGTCTGCAGTCCAGTAGCTGCTCACTCTTCTCTTCTCTGTGACAGAGAGACATTGTTTTACAGATTAAAATGTAATGAATGAATAAATAAACATAAAACTTCATCATCAGTTTGATTACTGGTTAGGTAACGCGTTGGCTAAATTGGGTAATCCATCAAAGCTGGATGAACAAGCCAGCAGATTATTGATCAGTGGCTGGGGGGGGGTATGTTCTTCAGGAGGCAACTGGAAAGAATTAGAAAGGGAAAACAGCCAAGTACACTTTAATTTTTCAGGATAACCTACAGTTCGCTGCTAAACTCACTCAAATTCACTATCTTGCAGGACAATGACCCTAAATATACCGCCAAAAAAACAGGTGATTGTCCTTAAGTGGAAAGAAAGGAGCAGTTTCAATCCAATACAAAATGTGACTGAGCCCAGTGCGAGGAATACCGGTAATCACTATTTCTGTTCACTCTTTTCTGAGCACCGCTGCCTCACAGCAAAAAGGTCCTGGGTTCAATCCCAAAGTCCAAAGACATGCGTGTTAGGTTAATTGGTGTCTCTAAAAATGTGGCCCTTAGTGTGTGACTGTGTGCCCTACGATGGATTGGCACCCTGTCTAAAGTTGTTCCTGCCCTTGCGCCCAGAGTTTCCGGGAGGGCACCGTCTGCCCCGCGACCCCGTAAGGACTAAGTGGAATATAATGAATGAATGAATAACAATAAATCGCAAGGTATCGTGTATAATATGTTCATGTTTTAATGAGTAATGAATGATTGGTGTTCGTGAGTCATGAACATTGCCTAAATGATTCACCAGTTTAGGGTAGGATTTGCTGTTGCAGCACCGAGTGATGCTACCCAGCATCCCTTCCTCAGATAGATAATAGTGTCTGAACGGGATGTACGAGCGGAAGCTTCCAGCATTAGACTGCTCCACCCCCAGAACACATAAGTTTTTAACGTACATCTAGGTATAAATAAATTTAGTGTACAATAATATAATAATGTCTGAATATAATGTCCGAATAATCATAAACAACCAAGCACTTATTGCTGATAACAAGCTTCAGGGTAAAGAGTCGACTTCTTTATACGCAGCAAAAAGTGGGGGGAGGTGAAAACAGTGAGGGCATGCAAATCGGCAACGGTCTCCACCAAATGCCCTGATAGCATCTGGTAGGTACGGTACACACCCATCTACCCTGCTTATTCCTGTGGCTTTCTGCTAATCCCAGGACCAGCCAGCATGTATCATTTCCATAAATGCAACTGAATCACTAGTGAATGAGGAGTAGGAAACCCACAGCTGGTCGACATTCTGCTTGTTCTTAGGGTAAAAAAATGTAAAGATGACTTATAACAAGGGCAGCAGAGGGAGCATAACGGAGAACGTAAGAGCATACTGGTAACTCCCAGCAGTCACCATGTGATTTTAACGCTGCACTCCTGACGTATTCAAACCAGTCCTAAAAAAAATCTGAGCTCAAGTCATGAATCAAGGACGGGAGCAAAAGAGAATCCTGTCGTGCTAAACCTTCTGTGGAGTTCTGTGCGCTGATAAAAATTAGGTCTAAGACTTCTGAAGAATATCCCACATGCCAGCTTGTCTCATGATCTGGGTCAAATCTCTAGACATCTGACCTAAAGTCAGGCAAACGCTGCTTTGCACACTCACTTTTCACCGTGCTGACCGATTTCATTGCATCAAGCCATATAAAGGGAGAACCAGATTCAAAGTCCACATCAAATTTCTGTATATAGCACAACCTTTTTACACCGGATTATACTTTACCCTAACCGAGCAAGCCTGGGCAACAGTGGAAAGAAAAAACTCACAAAGATTTATAAAGAAGAAACCTACGGAGGACCAGAATCAAACAGGGACCCAAACTCCCAACCTAAGAGAGCCAACCTAAACTACCTAATTAAAAAGGTTTTAGTAGTAATTAAAATAAACAAATGTTTAAAAGACATATTTAAAAACAAATGATAATATATAGTAATATTTGACTAAATGGTGCCGATAAGCATAATTATGTTATTTTGTTATTTATTCATAGATAACAGTATAACCATA
>JAUZST010088102.1:0-19777 GCA_034779995.1 Parotocinclus haroldoi
ATATTTACTTATTACTACTCGTATTTGTATTAAATTTACAATCAAAATATAATAATATTTATAAAAATTAAATATTCTGTAAAATTATTCTTTATATGATTACTATTAAATAATAATTATTATTGTTAATATTAATGCTACAATTGTTTGTGTCGCTATTATTATTTGATAATAAAACGAAATACGTATTATTTATTATTTCATTTAGTTTGTATTATTAAAATATTATAACTAGTATTTTACTTGTATTATTATATCAACTTACAACCACAATATAATAATAATAAAATATATATATATATATATTCTGCAAAATGTCTTATTATTTATGTTATTAAACTATTCTATTTATTATAATTTAATAGTATTATTATTATTAAATAATAAACTACATAGACAATATTTATTTCAAATGGATGTTAGCACACGATCAAAGCGATTTTACTCCAGTCGATTCTTACGCTCTGTTTTTAAGGAGCAATAAACGACAAGAAACACAGTTAAAACATCGGACTGATCGGGACTGTAACAAAGGCTCGCGCTCAGGTTGGGTAACGTCTTTGCGATGGGGCTGTAAGTGCGATCTGAACCCTTCCCTCTAAGCCCAAGGGCCCCAGAGCGTCCTGAGGCCTGTGTCTTTAATGATGGACCCTTAGGGGCGAGATGCTGGCAGCCCAGCACAGCTGATCATAAGAAACACGCAGTGCTGCATTACAAGAGAGCCTCATTATGAACGTTTGCTCTCCTGTACACACAACACTCCCTCCCTCCCTCCCTCCCCTCCCGGCGTGCATCATCATCATCACCCCACACACGCGCACGCGCACACGCACGCAGACGCAGTGGGGCAGGGAAACGGGACACCTCGACTTTCCGGCAGAACCTGAACCTGAATTTATACCTCGATTTGTTGCAGAATTCAATCCGTCACAACCTGTCCCTGAACAAGTGCTTCATGAAGGTCCCGCGGCAGAAGGACGAGCCGGGAAAAGGGGGCTTCTGGCAAATCGACCCGCAGTACGCGGACATGTTCGTGAACGGCGTCTTCAAACGGAAGCGGATGCCCGCCACCAACTTCGGCACCCAGCGCCAGAACAGGCTGCTCGGCTCGTCCTGCGCCTCTTACGGCCTCAAAGACAGTCAGCAGCCCGGTGCCGGGCGCTTCCAGGAACCCCCGGCGGGGAGCAAGCGCAAAAGGGGAGGCGCCAAGCTCGGGAGGATGTCCCAGTCGCCCCTGCTGGCGAGCGACATCAAGACGTCCGACGTCCTCCGTGGAGATTTCGACCTGGCCTCCGTGTTCGACGACGTCCTGGGCGGGAGCGGCAGCACGTTCGAGGACCTGGACATCAACACGGCCCTGAGCTCGCTGAGCTGCGAGGTGGAGGCGTCCTCCCAGGGCCAGCACGCCGGCGGCGCCCCCAAGTGGTACGGCAGCGAGGACGAGCAGGCCTGCGCTTACCTGGAGATGAACGGCATGATGGGATGCAGCATGGAGGACTTCCAGCAGCAGCAGCTACAGAGCCAAACGCAATATTACGAGGGAATGGCCCTGTTCTCGGATCTGCACCAGCAGGCGCAGCCCTGGGAGATTAAAGAGGAGACGCAGGTCATCCCTCTGTCCCTGGATCAGGGCTACGGCCTGTGCGAGGGATTCTTCTCGGAGGTGCCCATGTGGGACAGGGGAGAGGCGTTTCTATAAAGCTCTGCCACCCGGACGTGCCCAGTGCTGGTCTGCAGACCTGCGGACTCTTGTTTTGCTACATTAGCAGAAATACGATGTCGTTATTCCTTTCGCTTCCTTCGGACCCTTTCCTCGAGAATCTATGCTGAACTCTCCTCGCTCTCTTTTTGATTGAAGGATGAAGGATTTAATAACACGCTAACGACCGTCCAACGTATCGCCGTAGTGGCAAATCAGTTTGTAGCCTAATCGAGCTAAATCTATTTCCTTTTTAGTCGACTTCATATTTTAGATCTTGTTATGTCAGGTTTTTTTTTTTGTTTTTTTTTAAACAGACATCGGTGGGAGAAAGGATGCAACGAGCCAAAGTGCTTTGCAGAATTATTTTAGGATTTAAAAAAAAACCCAGCACAAGCACTTTGATGCAATGCTTACGTCTCGTTCCTATATATCGACCTTTATAATTTATTTTAGAAAACGTCCGATAATGCAGCTTCGTTCCTTTTTTTATATACAAATATACGAACGGATGAATCCTTCCTTTTTTTACGCAAGCTGTTTAAATGCCATGTCCTGATTTTTTTTTTGTTTTGTTTTCTTGTTTTGTTTGTTTTTGGATCAACTGTAAAAGGCAATATATTTCCAGGCGAGGACTGTTTAGGAATAGTTATTTTTTTGTATTATTGATTTCTTTTGGATTCTAACTTGCAAAATTGAATCAAATTATATCTGTACTTGAATAAAAAAAAAAAAAAAGGATCAACCCAAAAAAATGGTGTGGCTCCACCCCGGGCCTGTGAGAGCTTTGTTTATTTTGCTTACGGTCGCAAGGTTACGTCGATACCACATTTGTACTGGGGCTGTTTAGAGACACCCATTTGCCAAGCTCATGTCTGGAACGTGGGGGTGGCCCCACATGGACACGGGAGGAAGTCACATGGCTCGCATGGGGGAATTTGGAGGCCAGGGCAACACCCTGGACTCCTTTTTGCTGCTGTTTTAAAGAGGGTGCACTCGGGTTTGCAGAGCGGCACGCTCCCAGTCGTGCCTAAGCTCGTCGTGGATAGAGTGTCCCAGAGCCTTTCTGTCAACTTTGTCTCTGAGCCGTCCTCGATGGCCATTGTTCTCCAAACCAGGTCTACATGACACCGCACACAGGTTATAATTCCACCCAGAAGCCATTCAGCGACGTTTCAGGCAGGTCTGGACCGGCCCGGCTTCCTTGCGCTGCTTTTGTTTTCACTAAATAAATCACCGTAATGCGGTTTCTGTTTCCTCAGACCTGAGCCGCTGTAAGCCCTAGCCTTCACATCTTCTCTGTAAGGTGCTGGGGAAAAGCGAAAAGTGAAAACGCAGAGGCGAGCTCGGGCACCGTCTGCATTTCCACCTCACGCGCTCACGATAGACGTGTCGACGGCAACACCCGAACTTAACTGTAAGCTCACCAACGAAAGCGCAGCCGGACTGGCTGGAAGGAAGCGAGTGAGCGATAAGCAATAATGCGTTTGAAGCGCAGAAAAATAATACTTTCACGCTTAAAATCTCTTTTTAATGAAAAAGGAAAGAGCGGATTATTCGATCGGGTCGGCTCTGCCTCTTTCTGCTGGTGGTCACGTTGCGGGAACCCCCTCCGAAACGCGGGGGTAATTCGCATTCCTGGAACGTCGGGGAGAAAGCGCGGACGTTAAGTCCCGCTCCGTGCTGCGAGGCGAAACAATGCCGTGCCCCGTCAACATGTGAAGCGCTTCAAAGTCGCCAAGTCGTAGCATGGGTAAGCAACAAGTCCAAAAGCGCAGATTAACCCCGCTCGTTAGTAGCTCATTAAGTTGGGATCGCGGGCGCGTAAAAGCCTAGAAGGACCGCCAAGCACAAACCAAGCGTCACCCGGAGTGGTGTAAAGCACGCATCGGGCTCTGGAGAGGCGCAACTGTCAGACGAGTTTGGCCAATTTAGCAAAGAAGAGTTTGGTCCCTTGCTACATCGGCTCCATTCCAACAGCTTTGAGTGGTGAGTCCCTGCAGTCATGTTTCCAAAATCTAAACGTGAAACGAGCAATAAGAAAAGGATTTGGCCAGGCCTACATCATGTTTATATCATTCCCGATCGTTAAGCGTTGACTGGTGTTCATTGGTGACCTTGATCGATGATTATTGATGACACGTCCGTGCTGTGGGCTGAAGCACCCAGACCCTCTGTCTCCGCAGACGTGTCGTATCAGAAATGAGTTAGAGCCTTGACGATGGCGTGGGTGGAGAGGCTGAGGGAGCGGAGGCGGGGATGAACGGGTCTCGGCCGAGACGTTTTTATGTGGAGGTGGGCTCGGAGAGCTCCTTGGCGGTGCAGATAACATTATCTCCCCAGCGGCAGAGCCTCTGCGCTGTATTTACACGGGCCACAGTCTCTACTCAGGCCCAGCATGCGGACCTGTCAGCAGGAACAAGGGCCGCTGTCACGGCAGGGCTGCCCGACGCTGCTTTATTTCCCCCCGGGCACTGCTGGCAGCCTCTGATTACAGGTGTTATGTAGACATGCCAGGCAGTTCTCATGCTGAGTGACAGAGCGGCTTTGCTGTAAAGCTTTAAAAAACACACTGCAATCAGGATCTGCTCGATGGTTAGGGGGACTGCAGACTTGTGGTCTCACATCAGGTCTGGTTCATGGTCCTGGGAGAAATCGGGGACCCCTAAAACGCTAATTATACGCAAAGGTGGAAAGCTTTTATATCCATTTATAGATTTACAGACTGAGCAAATGCACATGAGGTTTAACATACTGGAATATGGTCCAGAAGGTCCAGGGTTCCGGAGTATGGACCCACAACGGTTTGGCTGATAATCACCTTCTTGTTTACGTCTGTTTTCTTTTGCGGTCTCCCCACAATCAGACCTCTGCCTGTATTCAGACATGCGTGTTCTCCTCCTGACTGCGCGCATTTTTCGGAGGGTTTTTCCACATTCCGGGGAAGATCCAAGGATTTCGTGGGACGCTTGCATCTTCGAGCAAAAATGCCAAGGTCGCATTGTTTGTACGTGGAAGAAATTAAGAGATTCAGGGATGCTTCTTCTCAGGCTTCGGAAGGCTCGCTGATTAAAAGGTTTTCACGTCCAAACCTCGTCCTTATCTCATTTGGAGCTTGACTAAACCAGTCAAACCCTTTCATTCCTGACCAGATTGACCGCGGATCCCCTGGAGGTCTGGGCTATAGGGCAAAGGTAATGTTAAAGACTTCACGGGGGAACGCTGCATGCGAGCGAGCGATGGGATTTGGTGCACAAAAAGGCATGGCAGATATTACTTTTTAAAAGTCTGTATGAAATGTCCATGACAACAAAAGGAACGAGTTTGCGAGTTAGGCAAATTGTGAGTGACTTCTGCTTATGACGATCATGTGAATAACTAATGTAAAAAAAAAAAAGATTTTTTCCAAGATTAATACATCGTCCAAAAATTGTAAACGACTTGTAATTAATAGACGTTACAAGGCATCGCTTTTCAGCATCCATATTGGACCCAAATGCCGAAATACATACGTATCCAGACCTACGAGCACGAGCGGCTTACACCAACGTGCGAGAAAGATTTGCAAGTGCAAACGGATGGACGTCAGGGCCCTCTTCAAGCAGGAGGGTGAAGAGCTTTACTGGAATGCTTCCTCACGCACTGACTCCAGACAGGCCCTGCGTACCCATCTCTCCGGGGCTAAATGAGCAGCTGAAATAATGCGTTGTGTGGGCAGAGCTTTGGCTCGAGGAAAAAAAAAAAAAAAGAAGTTGTGCAACATCTGGTTGTTGAGTAATCTGCTCAGAGCGCTCATTGATTGTTGTAATGAAGCCCCTGTGACCTGGTCTTTAAAGTATGGGAAGATTTGCAATGCAGCAAGTGGCACGGCGAGTGACTAATGCAGGGATGTAAATCAGTATCAAAACAAATTTGTTATGCACGTATTTCCATTCTTCCCGCTTGAAAACATTACCAAAAGAAAAAAGTGAGGTAAGGTAAGGTCTCGTTGGTTTCAGTATAAAATCATACTTAAGCCCTGTTCCCTCAGAATTAGTCCAAACACCTCCAGTCGGCCTGGCATTTTGAGCATTAAACACAGACTGGAAAGTGTGAAAAGTCCTTCAAACCAGTAAAGTGTCCCCGTTACCGTTGTTTTAACCCACCACCCCCTTGGAGCTTTTTCACCATTCAGCCACTGGTCTAGTTAAACGAACACTAAAAGTGTTAATTCAACACTGCTTATATTGCGAGAAAATAAAAGATGGAACTGTGATTGGAATTCGCAATGAGCTTCTTCTAAATGTCACTCCTGCCCGCCTCTTTCATCTCCTCTGTGGGCCATAAAGTGGGGTGCAGGCTGGCAGACTGGCCTCTCAAAAGCATTCCTCTGAGGTCTCTCAGGTCTCTGGGGCCGAGGGGAGAGAGAGAGAGGGGGAGAGCGAGAGACACAAACAGGGAAGCCAGAGGCCAGTGTGTCGGGATGATCAGGACAAGAAGCACAGTCCTGGAGTTTGGCCACACACTGTGCGTCACGCCAGGTTTGTCGGGCGGAAAAAAAAGCGATTTCAACCATTTTCCGTGGCTTTTTACAACTCGAGGTACTTGTAACGCGAACGTGCCTCCGTGCCACAGTAACTTGCCCGTTTTCTGCCCTGCTTACTACACGAAAACAATCGGCTCGACACGTTTGCCTCGAATATAATCGTTATTATTTTTGGGCTGCGTAACAGATACGCATTGGTACGCAATAAATACAAAGTAAAATATTTAAATCCAGGTTCAAACTGACCGGTGATGGTCTTGATGGTCCTATCTGTAGCAAGGAATGATCCCCTGACCACCCTAAACTCCCTCAAGCACAAATCAACCCTATATGAAAGCGAACAGGGCCAGGGCGCACTGCCAGGGCACCACTTTCTGCTTTGTTCCGCAACTGTTGGCATTCTTTCTGACACATGCACTCATTGTATTGTAATACATTAATAGGCTTTTTTTTTTTATCATAAATGCATCAGAATTTTGTATTTTTTACCTTCCAAAAACAAGGCACGTGCACAAGAGCAATAATATATCTACAAAATACACAGTTAGCACCAGTGCTACCAAGCTAACAAAGCTTTGACTGAATTGTTTTTATCCTTACAGAAAAAACAACAGTACAGCTATCAATAATTATTTGATTCTAACTAACAAGTTTTCCGTTTGTAATGTGATATTTTACAGTTATTTATTGTCGTTTGTGTTAAAGAGTGAACCGAATGCTAGCTAGCAGTCGGAGCTGCAGTGCTAGGTCCGTCTAAGATACACTTTTCGTATTTGTAACATATTTAATCACTTTTTATATTAGTGTCCTAATTTGATGTGCTACTTGCACATTATTGGGTATAAAATAGCGCTTACCTTGAGATGGCCGTTAATATTTATCTGTATGACTCTTAATTCCTTGTGAGCTGTGTAGCCGTGATGCTACCGTTGCTATTGGGATGCCAAACGCGTAGAAAACATGCCTTTTTAATCCACGTATGCGGTTTTTAGCGTGATCAGGTCGATCCTGCGGTCATACGCTTCTAAATCCCGTATTTATTTCTTAATTTAAAATCATCTAAACAACCAAAAGAGGCACAGTATGGCTGCAAATGCTCAGTTAGCATCAGCGCTACCGAGCTAACAATGCTATGCCCAAATTATTTCTGTTCTGCAGCTTAGAGTCAAAAACATGACACATCAGTGGTTGTTTGTTTCAATAAAAATACAAGTCTTCTGTTTGTAATATGACATTTTACAGCTCTTAGTCACACATATATATATATAAAATCAAAAAATGCTATCTAGCAGAAGTTGTAATACCAGTTCCGTCCAGGACACATTTCTGTATTTTAAAACCTAAAACAATACTTTTTACGTGTGTTCTGATCTTATATGCTACTTTGACAGTATTGTATATAAGAATATAGAGCTTAAACTGAGATGGCTGCTCATTTTTATCTGCAGCGGCGTATCCTCCTTGCTACTGGGATGGCAAACCCTTGCATTTTTAAACACATTCATGCCTCTTTTAGCGTGAACAGATTGTTCCAGCTGTCTTATGTGTCTATAGCCTGTTCCTCCTCCACCCCTCACTCTTTATGCAGCCTCTTATTTGATTAGCCGTGCTTTAGTTTTGCGTGCAGCCTGTACTTTTAGTGCTTCTGAAGAGCAATTCAGAATACAACACGGTTTGCCTCTTCATTAACGGTAACGTTAGTTTGGGCCTCTAATCAGATCCTACCGCCTGTCCCCATCACCTTCTGTCCGCCACCTACACAGACAGGGAGAAAGCTCATTAGCTTTAGCGTTTACGCTAACTGGTGGCAGAATTAGCGAACGGTTGGCTAAACATGACTCCGCTCGGGGAAAGGTGATCTGCAGCCTCCATTCGAAGCGGCTCCCTTTTCTCTTTTATTATTTATCACTCACCTGAGGTACTACCGGCACGGACAAGGTGATGGCAAAAGCCTGGATGAGCATGATGTAACGCCTTACTCAGAACCCTATGTCAGCTAACCTTACTTGATGGATCTTTGGTTGTCAGATTGATATGTGATACGGCCTAGAACGCCTCCTGTGTTTGTCCGGAGCCGGACGCTTGTTTTGGACACTTCGGTGGAAGCGCACAGCATGCTGTCTTCCAGGAGGTCTGTGGATTCCTCGTTCCCAGCGCTCTCTGGGGAGGTGGATTTGTTGTTTTGCTTGCTGAATGGAAAGATGCCGTTCTTTTCAGCCGTATTACAAGAAGCGCTCTCTGGAGGGCACCCATTTTCGTGAACATAGCCAAACCCCTTGGCTCGTAGGAGTCTGCGGGGAATCTGGGAAGCCTCAGTCATATCATATCAGCTCGTATCAGGAGACTCGAGTGTCATTCTTTAAAAAAAACACTCGTATTTAATGTTTGGAATCTGCACAGACATATCAACTGTACCTAGAACCAGAGGATTAGCTCATCAGAACATTCTTTATACATAATTACATCATCATGGTCGTCATAGAAAGCCCCATGATTTTTCTAATGTCCTTTGTTTGTTCTGTTTGTAATTAAATTCATATAATTCTACAATTACGTGATCTATTTAAGCCCTTACTTGATATAGTCATAACTAAATCATTGACGGATAACTAAATTAGACCTAAATAATAACTTTTTAGACCCGTACGTGAGACCGCACGCCTGTCCCTCATGTTCACATGAGAAGTAAAAAAAAAAAATAAGAAGAAAATCGGTGTCTACCGGTAAAAAACTGTCACTAAAACCCAGATTTGTGCAATTAAGTACACTTTATTGTGTTTTAATGATAGATCTGAAGTGTTTTCCGATATTTTACTGTGTAAAGCCGTGATTGCTCGTCGTTTAATGCCTGATTTTTAGGGTTGTACTCAAAAATAGGTCATATTTTCTCTATCTGATCATTTCAGCACAAGAGAAAAATAGAAATACTGACTGTACTTTCTCTGAACCGTAAATATGACGAGGTGTTTATGTACAGAAATACCTACCTACCCACATTATTTTGCCAATATCTGGGCTCCCCTTGTTAAATGAGATGCTTTCTTGATTTTATAAGTGAAAGGAACTTTACCTTTGGCCGGACCAACCCTAATTCTAACATATTTCTGGGGAACGTACCTTATCAATCTATCTGGCTATTGATTGATCCGTGTTCAGTGATGGACGATGTGATTGTTTGTAATACGTCGAACAACACTTTTAAAGGAAAATTACATATGTGTTGTGGTTTTATAGACCTTCATGACCTGCTTCCAAGACGAAGAAGAAACGCATAAAACACGCCAGCTTGTCGATCCGTCAATTTCCGTACGTTTTGCGCGCCTTTAGGCTGGGGAAAATCGAAAGCGGTTTTTAAATGAGACCGAGCGTTAGTGTGTGAAGGTGAATCAGAAAGATGGTAGATTGGAGGTGGAGGTATACCTGCTGATACCTGAGAGAGGGGGAGAGCTAACACCACCACCAGGGCTTCATTAAAACTGATTGGGCCCACAGGGATCACACCTGTTCCTGGCAGGTTTGGGAATCGACCCCGCGCACATGCGCGGTATCTCTTCCGTCCACGGGAGCGAGGTGAATGTTCTGTACGCGCACAACCCGGCGTGAGACTGACTCGGAGATCACCGTGGACGTGATGGAACAGAGCCGTGTTTAATAGGAGGCCCGTTTATCCACCATTCCCGGTCTGCACCCATGCCCTCTCGAATGTACGGTACAGTCGGTACGTTGAGGTGGCAGGGCAGCAGGGCGAACCTCTGACGAGCTGAAGTCTGCTAATTGGGCACATGAGGCCTGAGGGCGAGTAATAACCCTCTTCTGAGAACAACAGCGCGCGGTGCGATGAAGTGCCGTATGAAAGGAGACTCTGTGTGTAGCCATGTGTTAAACGTTTTAGTGTTTACAATTAAATCGATAGTGTTTGACAACACGCCGCATGTCGCGCGTGTACTCAGGGATGCATAATCCAGGACGGTACTCTAACCCCTGCGTGATCAGAGATTAGGAACGTACACAGTGACGATATCTCTCAAGATTAAGTTTGGTTACCAGAGAGCGGCAGGCAGCAGCGGCCCAAAGACCGGAGCCGTGAGTTCCAAAGAGAACAGCCTCAGATGTAACGGCACCTCTGCGGGAGGGGAGGGGAAATGGAGGATCATCGCAGTGCTCCCTATCTGGTGCGGTTCCCTCTTGCCTAAAAACAGCAGTAGTCAAACAATAGCATTTGCGAAAGCACTTTGTTTACATTTTGTCTGCCTACCAGTGACATCATGGTTAAAGTCTGAGTTATACAAAAAAAAAAAAAAAAAAACACAGAAATGAACCTATGTGGGGGCACCCTTGGTCTGGTCTAGGCCTCCAGCACGATGGGACACGTCACAAACTCCACGACCAACAGGCCTCGTCTCATCAGGCGCGGGTTACAAAGGCTCAGCACTGGGATTGGGTTTGAAACCCACCTCGGGCGAGCTGTGTTTGGTTAAATCCAGAGATTTGCCCTTGTACGGTCTCCGAGGTCCCATGTTAAAATGTGAATATTGAATAATGGTTCTTAGTTCCAGTAAAGGATGGTCTTAATGCTACAAAACAGCTCGAGGAAGGAGCATTTTTGGTTCTGCATAAAACTTTACGGTACTCGACGGCGATCGGTCACCGCTTTCACCCCTTTTTTGGACAGGTTTGAATGCGTGACTCGGAAAAACCAAACAAAAAGAAAACGTGAGATGTGCAGGACAGCCATTGGCCGGAGCGCTCTTTTGTTCCTCTGTCACGAGCGTTTGTCCGGCCTGTTCCAGTCTAAGCAGCTGGTGGGGGAAAAAAAAGCGAAGCGGTCCCATTTCGGTCTCGGGTCATTCGGAGGCTTTTTCGAAGTCTTTCTCAATTCACACACTGGCTAAGGAGAAAGCTCTGCTCTAACTCGATGCCAGCTCGCACTTGGCCCAGAGCTGCTCTTTCCTTGCAGTGCCAATTATGCAGAGCCTCAAAAGGACTTCGGCCTTCTGCAAAGAACAAACGATACAATCTACAGCAGGCATGCCAAACGCTCCACCTACCAGCTTATACACAGGTCAATGCCATCTGAGAGATGGCACACGGTCTGAGCCTTCGCCCCCAACCCTGCGTTTCACGTGGTCACGTCTGCTGATGTTTTTGTAACCAATTCCTCGTCGTCAGATCCCTGCTTTCATCCATCTGCTCTGGTGTAGGCCGTGGACGTGGACGAGATGTCTGGGGAGGTTGTTTGGACCTGTGAAAGGTCAGCCCACAGGGACCCGGGACGGCTCGGACAACACAGGCCGGGCCAAAAACCACCAAACAAGCCAAACGTCTGCATCCAGCATTCGCATTGTGAACGCGCTTAAAAGGAATACCGCGTTCAAATCAGGACAGAAAGGAACAGTCCATCCCATAATAGTACTGGACAGGGCCTCCCCTCCCTCAGACACGACCGATAACGGCTTCCTGAAGGCACCTCTGGGGCTCAAAGTCTGCCGTCTTATTTTCCTTGTTCTGGTCTGCGCCAGCGTGAGCTGTGAGGTGTGTAAAGAACGGCACTGCTGGACCCTGGAGTGCCAGACGTGTCCCAGCTGACAGGGCGTCCATTTTGCTCCTGGAGCCCATCCGGGATTTCACTGGGCTCATGGTGCAAAAGGCAATTTGATGACACAGGAGGTGCTGTCTGTCTCTAGCTCTGTACTTATTGGGCCTCCCAGCCTTTGCTCTATCCCTAATTCTTTTTCTGTGTATCCTGGCTCCTTAGACCTCCTTTAGCATCTCTTAGCATGACAAAGGAGGCCTGCTGAGCTACCTCCCAAGACTGAGCCTGGTCCACCGGTAGCCTCGTTTACTGGCCCCGTTCCCGCTGCATTGTAAAGCTGTTGTTAAGGGTCTGGGCAGGCTGGAAAAGCCCCGTCTTAAAGAGCAGACAATGCGCGGCTGCTTTTGGCGTACAGCGGTGCGACGGATGGCGTTGCCTGCTCGTTTTATGTGACCGTCCAGACTTGTGTTGGGCTTTCAATAGGATGTACCGATGTACTCGTACCCTCAGATCCCAGCCTGTGATAAAACGAAGAAATGATTGAACTATTGGTTTTGGTTGCTGTTCGGACTCGGTTCCAAGCAGATGGAGCAGCGCTGCAGAAAAACAGCGCGTGATTGGGCGGTTTAGAGACAGAGGCACTCTAATGAAAATCAGCCAAGGCGTCGTTTCACAGGCAGGCCGCTTCAAAGCGCTCGGTCACGATTGGCTGAGAGCCTCCGGAATACAAACGCACACTCGGCCCAGACCCCGGGGGGTGCACCGCGGGCATGTCTGAGCCTGCCTCGCTGAGATCATGCCAACGTCAGGCGTCCAACCTGAGCTCGGGTCAGCCACGGAGCCTGGAGCATGACGTGCAGCGTGCATAACCATCTCACTTCAATCTCAGAGCACCGAGTTTGCTTTCTCCGTATCTGAGGAGCGTCCTTATTTAAAGGGAAACACCGGCGTCGATATCAGGGCCATCACGCCTTTGTACTGAGGGACCAAGAGCCGGAACCGGTTCAGCTTTCTAACCGGTTCAGGATCCTAAGGCAAACGCAAGAATGCCGTGCAAAGCCAACCCCCAGTTTTGATTTTGGAACTTTTCCTTGTTGGCCGAAAAAAGGCTGTCAGGTTCGTACCCCGCCTCCGAAGAGGTGTGGGCCGTTAGCAGGGTTGGAGTTTCCAGCCTATCCTAACCTGTTCCTGCGGTTCTGTTCTACTCTTCTAATTCAACATGGAACAAGAACCTGCTCACATATCTCACATCTCAAGTCCAGGGTGCCCCAAAATCCTGATATCCGTCACAGCTGGGTGGCATGTAGCGATTATTAGTCTAATCTAGTGACCAGCTTCTCCGCTAAGAGCTGCCGTTCATGAATGACCGCCCCCCCCCGGGCAAAGCGATGTCATGATAACTGTGAAAACGTCCGCGTTCCGGCGCGAGCTTCCGTGATCCTGAGGCGGCGCGTGCTAACCTGAGACTGCGGCCGCACCTGAAGCCTGGGCAAGTCTGCACTCGCCCCGTTTACTGATTAGACACGTACATTGTGTCAAGGAACAATGGTCAGCTCCTGGAAACAATACGGAGCAGTGTCGGG
This sequence comes from Parotocinclus haroldoi, assembly GCA_034779995.1. Taxonomy (NCBI): domain Eukaryota; kingdom Metazoa; phylum Chordata; class Actinopteri; order Siluriformes; family Loricariidae; genus Parotocinclus; species Parotocinclus haroldoi. Next base: position 13,341 of record JAUZST010088102.1, read on the forward strand.
GAGGTCCAGGCTTTAATGGGTAGCCGGCTTTTTCAGTCGTTACACCAGAAACGGATTACGTCCCTTACTCGCTCTGGCATTGTGTGTCAGGGCCTGAAAACGTCCGTGCAGTACAATGCGTTCGCTTACAAACGGCGCTGCTCCGAGACTTTATATGTGACACACACACACACACACACACACACCCAGGGCCAGTCTAAAGAATAAATCTACATACGAATGGCTAATGTGCATTACTTTAAATGTTTGGACAGGCTGAATTCTTTGTCATGCACGTCAACAAACAGACAGGACATCAAACTACAACCTTTAACCTCGCCGCTGAGGTCAGTCTAATCGCCCGGACGGGTCTGGCCGGAAAACGCGGGTACATTGTGCCCAAGACGCTCACACGGCTACTTTGGAGATGGGTTTGTGGGCGACGCTGCCGGCACGCCGATAATGCCGAGGCTTATCGCCTTATATGACCGAACCTTCGAAGCAAATGCGGGTTATCGAGGTTATTGCTAAGCTCCGCGTATTGCTAAGCTCCCTCCGTGTAACGAGGGACGTAATTAGTAGGCTGCGTGCCATAAAAGAGCAGGTTCGGCCGACTCTCAGGGAGGACTGAGGATCACCACTGCTGGGACAGACAGCTTCCAGCAGCCCGAGGCCTGGAGCTGACAGCTGAGTAGTGCGGTGACAGAGCCGCGGGCTAGAATGCGGCCGTTAGCTCTCCAAAAACCCCAGAGGAGAGAAGTGACCATGCGGGCAGCTTTTTGGAGCAGCGGAATGGTTCGGGAACTGGTCGGGACCAGAGACGAATGATGCGCTCTTTAAAAAGGGTCCTTCAGGAGTTCCCCAGGGACGCACCATGCACCGAGGCATGATCCTAAAATCAATCAACACCATAAACTTTACCGTACAAAAAAGAAGCCTCGTGTTAACCGTGTCCGGAAGCTCCGCCCACTTACCGACTATTACCGTGGAAACGTGGATTGTGCTCAGACCAATCAGGATTACGGATCTTTTCGGGAGCAAAGACCACAAGGAGAGAGTGTTATCAAGAACAAAATCCAGGCTCTGTCAAGGTATGGGGCCAGGTCCGGACCCTTGGAAAAGGTCGTTCACTGTTCCGTGATGCAGCATTAATGCAGAAAAGTATTCTAACCGTCCTCAAGGCGACATCTTTCCCAGGGACGCCCACGCGTTTTATAACGCGGCAAATCAGAAAAAGCCTTTGGGAAACTGCAAGTTCTGTCCAGTCTTCGTTTGAGGAACGTTGTGATCAAACATCTGAATCATTTTTCTCACAGTTGGCTAACAAACTGGAGATCCTCCGCCCATCTTTGGTCCTCAAAGACCCGGCCTCTTGTGTATCCCGCTTTTGAAAACATCGTTATTTAATGTTTTAAATACAACACCAGCTCCAAAAAGCCTCGGCGTGACTTTTTTTTCGAACGTGACGCAGGCCTGAAATGCAGAAACAGATCTTTTTAACTGATTTTAAGTGAAAAAAAAAATATATCTCAGATCCATATCGTCTGCACTGAGATGTAAGATGTTTTTTTTTTACATCCTCCATTTAAATACCGTCCTAACTTTCCCTTCACATTGGAGGTTGTAAGTACTTCATTAAGACATCATTTGTTCTTAATTCTGAACCACCATTCGGGATTTGGAACCCGAACTGGAAGCAGCCCTTTCTCCCGGTTCTCCCGGACGGCCGAAGTGAGGAACCCGTTAATTTAGGACGGCGTTTGTCCCAGACACAGATGACAAGTCACAACAAAGTCACCTGTATGGATTAATATTCGAACACGCTGCAACGATGCATCGTGCACCCCCCCCCATTACCCCCCCTTGACCAATTGGCATTTAGAACCCATTTTTCTGCTGCGCTCGCCCCCGCAGTGCTCCAGGAAGGGAGTGCACAGGTGGCAGATAGGTCACATGGTGAGACTGAGGCTTCTCTGTGACCACTCAAGCGTGACTGTGGTGGCTGGATCAGGTGCACGCCCCCCCCCCTCTCTCACACACACACACACACACACACACACACACACGCACACGCACGCACCCCCTGCTTATTTTATTTACCTGGAAGCCCCGGGCCTGCTGTGGCTCTGGGGGAGCTTGCTGTGGACACGCACACTTGTCTGGGGGACAATAAAGAGAGACGGTCTGCCACCGACCACCTGCTGCGCAGCTGCTTGGGTCCAGTTTCAGGGTCGGCTTTCACCAGTTCCCCCCCCCCCCGCCCGCCGTTTCTAGTTTTGAGCCTTTACTGTATGGCCGCAAAACCTGCAGAAGGTCCGGAGCCAGGACCGAGAGGCAGGTGGACCTACGCTGACAACGTCCCGCAATACGAGACGTCTCTCTGGCGCGAACGTTTACGATCGACTTTCTGGGGCAATAAGAGCGGTCAAGCGAGTACGGGCGTCCCGATTCAGTGCATCCTGGTGAATTCTGGTTAATCTATGATGGCTCGAAAGACAAAAATGTGACCAAGCAGGTCAGCCGTTAAACCCGCCACTCCGCTCTCGATAAGCCGGCCTTCCAGAGCGGAGATTATTTTTTAACCAACAGGAGATTTGCAGCTCTTTCTCAGTCTGTTATTAAGAATCACAAACAATTGATCCGCCCGCGCCACCGCTTCCTCCGTTCCTCGGGTTCCTCCTCAAAGGCATTCGTATCGAGATCGGAAAGCAGCAAGCACGATAAGTAACAAACAAATGACAAGGATCTAGGATGGCTCCTGGCAGTGCCCGCCCAATGGCACAAGGCGCGGTTTGCCTACAACTAAATACAAACGGACAGCTTAATATCCAGGTGTGGGTTAAGGGGCCCAAATAACAGCTCATAAGCACTGGGGTTAAGGCTTAGAACGGGTTTTTTTATTAAAGCAAACATATTTTCTTCTTTTTGTCTCTTAAAACACCGCACAGACTAAATACGTTTTAATGGAGAGTACTCAAAGGCAAACCCCCCCCAGTCGTACAACGGTGCGTTAGCGCCCTGCCGAAGGGCGATCTGCAACGAGGAGGAGCGCGAGGAAAAAAGACGAGATCCAGACCGTGTCTGGAATGATCTTTAGCCCGGCGAGTGCGGCCGGCTAATCAGCGAACGGCTGTTGTGTAGGCCTGAAGTGGGGCGGATTAGACAAGCTCTGGGTGCACGCTGATTTGATGCTGATCAATGATTTGCGATATGGCCCTCTTAGCCCAAAATTACCATCTCTATAGGGCAGTACACGGAAAAGGACGGGGGGCTGGGAAGAGACGGGCTAATTTCCTCTGTAGTGCAGGGGTGGGTTTGATGTATAGAGAGGCTAAAGAGCTGTGATTGCCCCGGCTGCCTTTCTCAGCTGTTCCATTGTGCGTCTCCGGGAAAGAGGGAGCGAGACGATTGAGGAGCTGAAGGACGAAGGGCGTCGAGAGACGAGAAATGATGGAAAATGCGGAAACTTGCTTCTTGCGAGGGGTCCGGGACCGCAGCGTCACAGGGCCATTGTTTGCGGACCTGTGATCATCAGGAGAAGAGCACTCGAGCGACTTGGGCAGGCTGCAGCCCGACGCACACATTCATTCAGCGGCCTCTTAATTACCATTTCACCTAAACTAACACAGGCTCTGTTGTGCCGTGCCGTACTACAGTAGGGAACGGAGGGCGTAATTAACATAGCTCACAATAGAGAACAGCCTTTTCTTTTTTTCGGAGGAGGAGGAGGAGGAGGAGGAGGAGGCACCGGGGAGACGGTGAGCCGCGAAGACGGAGCTAACGGAGTTGATGCCCCCCGATGCGTTTGCTCCAGAGCGCGGTACATCCTTCAGCCCGTGGCAGGCAGCTCTGTCGACCCCAAAAGCAAACCCCACCCACCCCCACACCCCACCCGGGCCGGACATAAAGGGCGGCACTCAGGCCGGCAGGCTGCAGCTGCACCTATTCTGCACCTGTCGCATCGTACGGCTCACGTGTAATCCACTCACGGGAGGGACGTCACAGGTTTCGGAAACAGCTCGGGACAGCTATGGGGGCTGTCGGATGGAAAGGAGAACGAACGGAATCCAAATCCAAAGTCCTTTTTAGGACGGTTTCTCACGTTGCGGGGTTCCCCCAGCTTCATCCCTCACTCCAAAGACACCTATTAGGTCAACTGGCATCTCTAAAGTGTCCCAGCGTACGTTAGAGCGTACACAGAAATGGCGACACTGTAATATTTGGGTAGATACGCGTCGGGGTGTTGGGACGTTAAGCGTAAAAATCGATAAACGAAATCCAAAGGTTCTTTTTAGGGCGGCGTCCTAGTGGTGCTGTGGCTAGTCCAGGTGTGGGAGATCCTCACACGCTCCAAAGACATACATTAGGTCAGCCGGCGTCTCTAAAGTCCCAGCGCGTGTGACGCTTTGTGCGCCCGGGCTACGGCCAGTTTCCTGTCTAAAAATGAACGAGACACAAAACGCTGTGATGGGATAGTCCGTTTTTTTTTGTGTTTTTTTTTATTTATTGTTTAGAACAAACGATCAGGTAGCTAAAACGCTACCAAACATGGACAGCTCAAGTTGGGGCGTATTTAAAAGTGGCAGCAGGTGGTATCGACCTGCAAGGCACCGCGGTCACGTCTCCCTCCTGGGGAGGACTTTCTGTCGAGGCGTTCGTCCGGGTCCCTGTCCCTCCTCAGTGAGGCCTCAGTGAAGGTGAGCGTTGAGGTCGTACTTCTCGCAGAACTTGTCCGTCAGAGGAATGCAGGTGAGCAGCTCGCACCAATCGCACTTGACCGGGAAGACGTAGAAGAGCACCACCAGGCCGGAGAAGATGCCCAGGAAGAGCGCGAGCGAGACCAGGACCTGGCAGCGCTTGCGGTAGGTGTCGGCGCGCCCGAAGCTTATGTACGGCAGGAAGGCGTAGGACAGGAAGAAGCCTGACAGGAAGCCGCAAATGTGGGCAAAGTTGTCGATCCAGGGCAGCAGGCCAAAGGCGAAGAGGAAGAGGACCACGCACAGGAGCTTGGCGAGGGCCCGCCACGGGCGCGCCAGGATCTGCCAGCTCTGTAGCAGCTCTACGAAGAGACAGGCCAGGATCCCGAACTGAGAGCCGGCAGGTCCTACCTGGTGAAGGTAAAGATGAAGAACCCGAGTGAGGCGTGGCAGTCGAGCTTCTGACTCGAACGGTAAAACGGAACGCGGCCCCACCTCGGCTCTGTAGGGCAGAAAGATGGCACTGGCCAGGTTGCCCGTGATACCGCTGAGAAGGTAAATGATGGATATTCGCAGCCAGCCCGCCAGCTTCTCCAGATCCCTCAGGATGGTCATCTGGAAGCCCACAGACACCAAGCAGTGCAGGACCCTGATGGAAAACGCAATCCCGTTCACACTCCGCTTCTCCTAAATCGATCCTCCTAAAACCCCCTCTTTTTTTTTTGTCCACCCCCACCGGAGTCGAGGCGCTTACCCTGCGTGCAGGAACAGCGACAGCCACAGCCTGTAGAACTGATCCGGGACCTCCGGGTTGAGAAACGGCAGCAGGCCGCACACATCGTCCATGCAGTGCACCTGCCGGGAGCCATAGTTAAGAGTTCATGAGGTTTGGGTGCCACCTAGCGGCAACCGCAGGAGCAGGACAGAGACGTCAAGGCGCACAAAAACAGTCTCCGAGTCCGCCCTTGTTTAAAGGGGGTCAAAACGGGCAGGGGTTAGGCGTGGACGCACCTGAGAGCAAAGCGTGGCCTCTTCGTGGAAATAGCCCTTCATGAAGTCACAGTACTCCCTGGACGTGATCTCGCACCTACACCAAAGGAACTCGTTAGGACATACGAACGAGGTCGCGACCGCGTGCCGGGAACGTGCAAGAGGGGGGTGCGGGCCCTCTCACCTTCCTTTGGTCCCGATGCAGCAGGGCCGGCCCGTGATCACGCAGTCGATGTGAGGAAGGTTGGTGTGGTTCCCGCTGCTGTACCTGGTGCAGACCTGAAAGGGAAGCCTTGTTTTTTTCCTCAATGTCCGAGGCCTTTCCGGGGGTTAAACAGCAGTACTAAAAAGGCTGACTCATACGTACCGGCCACTTGGTGATGTCATCGGGCCACTCGTGGGGCGAGACGGAGGCTGGCTCCAGACAGGTCCTGGTATCAACACAGAGCCATCAGTCACAGGCCTGCAGCACACGAGCGCTCAAACTAAGGCTGGATGTAAAGCTCGTAATGGATCACCTGGGGTCTTGGTGACAAACCGAGCCGTGGTTACGTAATTTTCCGTCGCGGTGCGGGACGCTCGGGTGCTGAGGCCATTTTACCCACAGGGCCAACGTACTCTGAGACAGAGAGAGAGAGAGACAGAGAGAGAGAGAGAGAGAGAGAGAGACAGAGAGAGAGACAAAGAGAGAGACAGAGAGACAGAGAGAGAGAGAGACAGAGACAGAGAGAGAGAGAGAGAGAGAGAGAGAGAGAGAGAGAGAGAGAGAGA
>JAUZST010088113.1:0-19775 GCA_034779995.1 Parotocinclus haroldoi
TGACCCCACGTGGTCAGATCTTACACGGAGGAAGGTTAACAGTCGTCCTGTGGCCCATCCCAGCCTTGTGCAGGTCTGTAATTAGTGTCCTTAGACAGCTCTTTGATCTTGGTGATGGTGGAGAGGTTGGAGTGTGAGGACAGGTGTGTTTTATACAGGTAACGAGTTCAAACGGACGTCATTAATACAGGTAACGAGCGCCATGTAGTTTGAGAGTCCAAGTCAAACCTTGAGGTCGAGCCAAATCTTTAACGTGCAAAAGCCAGTTGAGTCTCGAGTCTCTGCTGTGCCGGTCCGAACTGAAGTCACCGGATCCTACGGTGCCCCCTGGTGGCCTCGCTACAGCGTTAACACCGATTAACATGATTAGATCGTGCTGAATTTCTTAAATCAGGCCTAAATCTGTAAGATCAGTAACGAACGTTTGTTTTCACTCCCAGAACAACACGAGGTTACCCCGACATACCCACCCCACCCCACCCCACCCCGCCCCACCCAACCCCAATAAAAAAATGGGGACAGAGCTTTATCTAATGTATTTCTGCCCCGTTCGACCATTACGAATTTATAAAAGAAACATTATCCTGAATCATTTAATTCAAGGCAATTAAATTTTGAAGTAGCATATCTATTATTCATGAGCTTCCAGATAAAACCTTCTTTAATCCTTGAATGGATTATTATAATGGGCAGGAGGGTGGGCAGTGGTAAACGGGGGCAGTGCTGCACTTGTCCGGTGCGGTTAGGATTCGCCGTGTCACGGCTGAGAGCCGGAGCCAGAGGAGCCTCCTGGACCTGCCCCAAAGTAATCCAGCTCATGAATAAAACACTCGCTCTATTAATATACAATGGATCTGAGTGCAGCCGCATGGAAACCCGATTGTCATGCAACTATTTACCAACATGGAGATCTGACCCCCTTAAGAGGACACAGGGTTCCTGCAGAGGGCAAAAGGTAGGTCCGATTGTTCTGTACCGGGCCCTGACCTCGGATGGTGCAGGTCGGTTAAGATCTATTCCCTTACTGATCTCAGTCCAATCTCAGGTTTCCAGTGTGCCAGTCCGAGTCGAGTCTTTTTTCATCTCCAGTCTGGGTCCAAGTCAAGTTTCTAGCATTTAAGTCCGAGCTCCACATTTCTCGTGTCGAGTCTCTATAATCTCGATAATCTAATCTGAGCCTCTGGCCTGGGAGCCCAAGTAAAGTCTCGAGTTTTTAGCATGGGAGTCTCCGTCGAGCCCCTTCTGTGAGGGTCCGAGTCCTTGTTTCTAGCATGAATCCAAGTCATGCCTCTGCTGTGAGACTCAATTTGCTAAAAGGAAGTCGAGCAGAGCCTCTAGTGTAAGAGTCCCAGTCATGTTTCAAGTCAAGTCGAGCCAGGAGTGTCTGTTCCGAGTCCAACCACCTGAATCTCTGGTGCAAGTCCAAGTCCAAGTCAAGATCCGAGCCTCTGACCTTCCAAGTAAAGACCCCAGCATGCGAGGCGAAATCAAGTCCGAGTTCCCAGTCCGCGAGTTTGAGTCGAGTCCTGGGTCCTGATGTGCAACATCCGTTTCTGACCTCACAAACTCCCTTCCAGAACCTTCCCAGAAAAGTGGAAGCTGGGAGTGGGGCCGGATCCTCATTAGCGCTTCTGGATTTAGAACGGGACGCCCAAAAAGTCGGTGTAACGGGAAGGTGTCCTAATACTTTTGTCCACAGAGTGGAAATCCCTCTCACACTGGGGCGAGCGCATTTCACCGTGACGATGTTTCTATAGGAAAATGAAGGAAACAAATGTTTTCAGTTAGCTTCCACCTTTCTCATTTTTAAAACCTATTTTATTGGTTTTTAATTTTGTGACTAATTGAAATATTATTACTGGTTTAAATGATATTGTTTGCCTCATTTTACTATTACTACAACTTAATTGTTTACATCTGGGCCACCCAAGCAGGTCGGGACCCTTTTTGAGTCTTGGTTCCTCCCCAGGTTTCTTCCTTCTATATTCGGGCATTTCCCTTGCCACTGTCGCCCTAGGCTTGCTCCGGTTAAGTTTGAGTTCAGTCATGAGCTTTTGTGATTTAACGTTGTGACTGAAAGATTAAGATCGTTGGACCTACTGAAGAATCCAACCGTGGGGTTTGGAAGGTTTGGGGATCCCTCACCAAACTGGAACCTGTATTAGCTAGAAGTCTGGGATGAACTTCTCAGCATGTTCCTAAACCTACACGACATTTTCTTTGCCCACGACCACGATGCAAGCAATGATTTATTCCTACAAGCGCCCTGTATGTCCGAACATTGTTCCTCACATGAGACGTGTCCACCAGTGCTGTCTAACATTTAAACATCAGGAGCGATACCTACACGAGTTTCACTCCTCACCAACACAAGCAGCATCATCAGCATCAGCATCAGCATCAGCATCAGCAGCGTCCCTGAATTATAAACCGAGTCCGAATTCTGTTTTAAGTACCGCTTGTTTGTGCAGTGCAGCCTTAAATCGGGTAAATATTTGCCGCTTGGAGACCAGGCATCAAAGGTTTCACTTCTTTGGCACGGCACAGCCACGGAAAAGGAGCGGTGTTTCTCTCCCCGCTGGCCCCGCGGCCGGGCTTGAAAGTGTTCGGAGTTGGAGCTGCTTCCCTATTCCTTTTCAGCGGAGCAACATTTAATTTTTAATCCCATTTAAGCTGACTGGAAGTAGTGTTTTGCAACGGTGAAACCGTGCCATTTATAATTGATGCCTTGTCGCGGCTAATGCGGCAGGAGTGTTTAGGAGCGGAGCCGGAGTGATGCATGGGAGAACACGGAGGCGAGTCCTGACCCGGAGAGAGGGAACATGCAAATGGCATGCTGATAAGGGACCATAAATCCACTGTGGATGACGGCTGGTACGCCGGCACGGTCCCACTGCACCTTTCACACCGAAACGAGGAAATGGAATCGGAGACGGAGACGGAGACGGTCCGTCCGCAGGCCTGAGGATGTGTGACGCTGCACCGTGTCTCGGTTCGGGTCTCGTCTTCGTCTTTCTTTCCCGCACTAATAGGGGAGGACCGTGCCCCAGAAGCACGGCGAGGACAGTGTTCTGGGGGGTGGGGGTGGGGGTTTACAAGAGGCGACGTGACCGTGGACCATCCCCGCAGAGATGCTCGTCCTCAGCGTCCCGCACCGGCGCGAGAGAGGGGGACATCATTCTCTATTCACGCAGGTCAGAGTGGGAACAATTAAGCGTGGAGGGCGCGAGGGGAGGGGAGGGGGGGGGCTCGGTGGGGATGTGGTATGGGCGCCGCTGAGAACCGTCCGACAGTTGATGAATGTGCGGGCAGGCTGCAAGTGACAATATGCAGACAAGCGAGATCATTTGCAAATGGATGCCGGGAGACGGAGAGGGAGGAAAGAGGCAAAGTCAGGGGGAAGGGTTTAACCCTTTACAGGCGCCTCCTTCAAGGAGAAAAGGAGGTGAGAAACGGTCCGGAAACGCCGACGCGTTTGGCGCCTCACCCACGCCGTTTCGTCGCCGAAGCAGTCTTCAGTTTACGGCAGCGAACTGGACGGCCGATCGGGCGGTGGGAACCTTCGTGACGGCCTTGGCGTTTTTAAAGGGAATCCTGAGTCGTAATTATCCTGCGGGATTTATTACGGAACTGTGCCACCGAAAGCCGTCTTGCTGACCTCCCGAAGCAGTGTGGCCCATCCCAAGGATTCTCACAAGGCACTGGATCAGTCAAAGCCACATTCACATTTACGGCATTTAGCAGACGTCCTTATCCAGAGCGACTTGCAACTCTTACAATCCAAGCAATCATGGATGAAGGGTCGCTTGCTTAAGGACCCAACTGTGGCAGCTTGGCAGAGGTGGGATTTGAACCCAGGACCTTCTGGTCCATAGTCCAGTGTCTTACCCACTTCTGTAGCGCTTTTCACAACGGACAATCGCCTCAGAGCAGCCTTCCCTCAACAAATTCCTCTCGGTTTCTAATATCGAAGCCCAATCGGTCAAATCGCAAGCCTAGGGTGGCAGCGGAAAGGAAAATCCCTCAATGTTAAACGAAAGAACCCTTGGTAGGACCAATAATCAATAGGGGGGAACCCGATCACTTTGGGGGAAGGAGGGAGGGGGTGTCTGAGTCACAGCCCAGACGGTGGAGGGTAAGGTACCGGACTATGGACCAGAAGGTCCAGGGTTCAAATCCCACCTCTGCCACAGTTGGGTCCCTGAGCATGGCCCTTATGTTCCCTTTTTTTGTGTTACTGATGTTTATGTTTTTTATGTTAGCCATACTCTGGCCTGGGATTCTGGGCGTTGGGAAAAGCCTGGTCCCTCCAAAAGTGCGGACGGTTAGGTTGGCGGGTAAAGGATGATGCGAACGAAATCAAAGCCCATTAGCCTGGTAGTGACGGAATAAGAAGCAGCGAGTCACACCTCCCATTAATCACGCTCTCTTGTGATATGTTAATCCGACAGCATCTATATTTAATGCCGGGAAGACGCTGGCTTCCATCCATCAGCGGCAAGCGGCTGTAAATAGACCAACGTCAGAGTGTGTTTATACGCGTGCAGAAGAAACACGCTAACCAGGTTGCACTCCCACGTCGGACCGTGTGCACGTCGTGCACGAAAAATGATCCCGTCCCGCAGGGCCGAACCTTCCCCCTCCCCGAGGAGCGAGACGAGGGGGACGGAGGAGACAGGCGAATGTGAAAAATTCTGAAGGTGGGAGGTGGGACCGAAGCCCCTCTCCGTCTGTACGTGATAACAAAGGGAACGGGCCGAGTTCCTCCTTCACCTCTGCAGATCTTAATTGACCTCGGGGTGTAAAATGAGCTGTAGACTGGAGCTTCACTTAAGCATCTGACAAGCAGATCAATCACCGTGTTGATCCGTAACCAGGCGTGTGTCCGAGGCTCGGAGGACGGCCATGAAACACTTCACGTTACTGATTCCCCTTTTATCGAAAAGTATTATCAAAAGTACTGGCTCATTAAATAAAGCTAGATTTGTGTGCGTGTGTGTGTGTGTGTGTGTATGTGGAGTGTGTACACTTGGCTATATGGGTGTGGTGTGTGTGTGTATACTATGTGTGGTATATGATGTGTGTGGTAACTGTATGAGTGTGTATGTGTTGTGCAGTGTGTGCTGGGTAGCAAGTGGGATCATCGATTCCAGTTAAAATATGAATATTGTGGGTTAAAATCTTAATTTTGTCGATTAGAATTTTGTCATTTAAAATTTAGTCAGTTGAAATATCAGTGTTGTGGGTTAAACTCAATTTTGTCAGTTAGAAGTAGAATTTGTCAGTTAAAATATGAATTTGGTTGGTTAGAATTTGAATTTCATGAGTTAAAACTTGGATTGTCATTTAAAATTTACATTTTGCCACTTAAAATATGAATTCTGTGAGTTAAAATCTTAATTTTGACAGTTAGAAGTAGAATGTGTTAGTTAAAACATTAATTTTGTGGGTTAAAATATGAATTTTGTTAGAATTAGAATTTTGTCATTTAAAATTTGAATTTGGTTGGTTAGAATTTAAATTTCATGAGTTAAAACTTGGATTGCCATTTAAAATTGACATTTTGTCAGTTGAAATATGAATTTTGTGGGTTAAAATCTTAATTTTGTCAGTTAAAATTAGAATTTTGTCATTTAAAATTAAAATTTGGTTTGTTAGAATTTGAATTTCATTAGTTAAAATTAGAATTTTGCCATTTAAAATTAAAATTGTCAGTTAAAATATGAATTTTGTGGGTTAAAATCTTAATTTTGTCGGTTAGAATTAGAATCTTGTCACTGAAAATTTGAATTTGGTTGGTTAGAATTTGAATTTCATGAGTTAAAACTTGGATTGCCATTTAAAATTGACATTTTGTCAGTTGAAATATGAATTTTGTGGGTTCAAATCTTAATTTTGTCATTTAAAATCTTAATTTTGTCAGTTAAAATGAGAATTTTGTCATTTAAAATTAAAATTTGGTTTGTTAGAATTTGAATTTTATCAGTTAAAATTAGAATTTTTGCCATTTAAAATTAAAATTTTGTCAGTTAAAATTAGAATTTTGTCATTTAAAATCTTAATTTTGTCAGTTAAAATTAGAATTTGCTATTTAAAATTAACATTTTGTCAGTTAAAATACTTTTTCTGGGTTCAAATCTTACTTTTGTCATTTAAAATGTACATTTTGACAGTTAAAATATGAATTCTGTCTGTTATAGTTTGAATTTCGTGTTATAATTTGAATTACATCATTTTTATGTCATCTATCCTTAATTGTAAACTTGATCGAAGACTCCAAATCCGATCCGATCCGATCCAAAAAGCCTTCCAAAGGCAGTCTGAACGTTAAGCGTCTGTAGGTTAAGCGCTTTGGGCTGGAATAACTACAGAAAAATCCGGAGAATAAAATCTAAACCCAAGTTTGATGAATAACAATACAAGCATGATCACCATATCTCTTTTATCTGTATTCACTTTTAATCCCACAGTTAAAATCCAGAGCTCAGTGCCGTGTCGCCTGCCAGAGCTGCTCTGGTGAACGATAATTACTAACAGCAACAGCATCTCAGATGTACGTACAGAACCCAAAAAAAAACCCACAGCTCGGTTCTCAGCGGGCCAAACACAATTCCACGTTACGTAAAACAAAAGAAGGATTAAAAAGTGACGAAACGAAAAAGAAAAACAAGCAAACCAGGAAAAACCCAATAACTATAATGATTAAAAGAAAAAAAAAAAACGTACAAACTTTACGTACTTTAGTTGGAAATACAGATAAATTTTAAACATTTCCTTACCAGAGTCGCGGATTTAACCGTGCATTTGTTTAATCTGTAAAAAAGAACTCGCAAATAATGAATTTAACATCTTATTGTTTTATAAATAATTACTGACTTGGATCAAACCTGCAATGCTGCTATTCTTTATTTATAGCGTTTTATTCACTGGGATCCGTTAACGGTTCCTGATTGTATCTGACCGTAATTCGATTGTGGACGGTGTTCAGGCTCGACGTAGCCGCATCCCCACTGCGTCTGGGCTCCTAATAATCGGATCATGATCCCTTCTACTTGTACACAGAAAGGAAAATGAATTTGTGTCTGTCCTCAGATCAATATACACACAAGAAAAGGGTCTGGATTTCTGGTTTCTGATGCGTGAGCTGACTTTCTGGCTTTTTTACATCCCGTTTTTTAGGCTTGATTCACGATATTAACGATTGCTTAAGAATAATTTGCAATCGATATCATCAAACAGACGAATTTCGCTGCTAATAACATTCTGAGGCAGAATAAAAGCCCTTTAAAATAAAAGCCCTATGAGCTTAGGTTAAGGTCTCTAAGGTTAAGCAACCAAAAACGTTCCTACTGTGACCTTCTTATCCGTTTCACATAGCTTAATAAAAAAGTTCAAATTTACATTTTGTCAGTTAAAATCTTAATTTTGTCGCTTAAAATTTTAATTCAGTTGTTTCGAATTTGAATTGTCATTTAAAACTTACATGTTGTCAGTTAAAATAAGAATTTTGTCAGTTAGAATTACAATTTTGTCATTTAAAATGTACATTTTCTCAGTTAAAATATGAATTTTGTCGGTTAGAATTAGGATTTTGTCATTTAAAATTTTAATTTTATCAGTTAAAATTTTAATTCAGTCGGTTAGAATGTGAATTTATTCAGTTAAAACTTGAATTGTCATTTAAAATTTACATTTTGTCAGTTAAAATCCTAGTTTTGTCGATCAGAAATTAAATTTTGTCAGTTAAAACATGAATTTTGTCGGTTAGAATAAGAATTTTGTTATTTAAAATGTACATTTTTCCAGTTAAAATATGAATTTTGTCGGTTAGAATAAGACTTTTGTTATTTAAAATGTACATTTTCTCATGTAAAAATATGAATTTTGTCGGTTAGAATTACATTTTTGTCATTAAAAATTTTAATTTTGTCAGTTAAAATTTGAATTCAGTCGGTTCGAATGTGAATTTCTTCAGTTAAAACTTAAATTGTCATTTAAAATTTACATTTTGTCAGTTAAAATCTTAGTTTTGTCGATCAGAATTTAAATTTGAATTTTGTTGGTTAGAATTAGGATTTTGTCATTTAAAAATTTTTATTTCGTCAGTTAAAATACGCTTTTTTGGAGCTAAAATCCTAATTTTGTCATTTAAAATCAGAATTTTGTCGGTTGTAATTTGTATTTCTTGTTGAATTTTTTTGTCATTTTTATGTCATCTTCAATAGTAAACTTATTTCCAAATCCGATCCGATCCAAAAACCACAGCACACCTCTCACCACCTTTCTTCGGAGGGCAGTTTGAACGTTAAGCGTCTGTAAGTTAAGTACTTTGACCTTCTTATCCGTTTCACATAGCTAAAAAAAAAAGTTCTCGTCCTCACTCTGCTGTTCATGCTGCCTAACTATAAACACGCCCAAGCTATTTTACCAGATCATTAATAACGGAGTGATCCGAACCTTTTTAAATCTGTTTTCCCACTAATGTTTCCACTCTTATTGCTCTTTTGCTATAGGTACTGCTCACAATACTAGGCATAGCACAGAACAGCTTTTATTATTTACGTATTGCCCGCTGATATCGGTGAGAAACGATTGTAAAGAAAGGCTTCCAGATCCAAGAAAAGTTCATTAGGAACCAACATTTGTTCTCACCCTGACCGCCACTACGTAGGAACCCTTTATTATTACGAATGTTTTGTTAACAATGACGCGCTGCTCTTTATGGATTTATTAATCCTCTACTGCTCGAATCGTACCTGCAACCTTCCTTGTGTTTGGACCACAAGCAAATTGCTGGAGCATTACCATTTCGGAGAGGACCTTCTCATCCCCCCCATGGTTTCCTTCTCCACCTCTTTGTCCTCTCTCCCCCTCAGACAATCATCCTGACAGTAGAGCTCGTGGTGCGGCCGGAGAACCGACGTGCCACAACCCATCTCGTCTCTCTGTGGCGTGTCCACCTGAGCGTCCAGCTCCTGTCACTCCTGCACCGGTCAGCCTCCACACCGGAGAGCCACGATTTTAGGTCAGGTCGGAGGAAATGAACAGGTCTATGACGGATATCTGCTCAGACAACGGAGCCTCACTTGGTGTAGGCTGACCGTGAAACGTGCACTTCACCGGTAGGCTGAGGGAACTCGTACTCGTACATCACAAAGAGACGAGACAGTACAGGTCAGGTGATGAGCATTTGTCTTTATTCCGCCTTTATTCTCTCGAAGCGGGACGAACGCCGCTGGCCCTAAAGCAAACACGACCAGGAGTGACTTCTCGTACGTACGGCTAAAGGCTAGGACTAGTAGGTTCTCCGGAAACCTCTTTTTAAAGTCATTACTGGTCTGATAAACACTCAGATAACAGGGAACAGTCTGACTTGAATTAAGTGCCGTGTAAATATCGCATCCACCTTCCAGACATCCGCCAATAATATCACAATGATGATATGACGATATATTATAACGATAATATCATGAATCTAGTCTGGTTAGGGTAAGTGGTTCCCAGCTTTCTTCTGCTGTTGTAGCCCATCTGCTTCGGGTCGTTACATGTAGATCGATCAACATATAGAAACATACATGGACAGCCAGACAGACTTGAACTTTCCAGATGACCCACCGGCGCTTGTGTACTGCCTCGTCAACGGTTCAATAAAACATGTACAAATGTGCGATAGGCAAGTTTGATCTTTGCAAGGGTTCTGTCGTTTCTTTTTCATTTCGAAAATAAAATAAAAATTTAAAAAACAGACCAGCATGACGCTGAACTTGGTGGTGACCGGCGTTTGTTGTGTTTTGAACATGTTTTTGCTGGGGGTTCTGGTGACCAGCACATCCTGGTCTTTACTGGGGGTTCTGGTGACCAGCACATACTGGTCTTTACTGGCGATGCTAGTCTTTGCTGATTCTTGGATGGTTGAGACCAGTGCATGCTGTTATTTTCTGGGTATACTGGTGACTAGCGTATGCTGGTTGGACAACAAAACCAGCAAGATCATACTGGTCAACCAGCTTAAACCTGCATGGATCTGATGCTGGTCAATGCTTGTTTTTTTAAGCAGGGGATTTATTACCAAGAAAACATTCTACTGCAGGTAGCTGGAGGTCCTAATACAGCACTGTTACAGAGTTTTGGTGAATTAAAGAAATAAAACACTGTCCGTTTACAGCAGGTCAACTAAAACCGGACCGTAAAATGAAACACAACTCACCTCATAATTATGAAAGGTTTCAGCACTGTACTGGGATCAGCCGTCAGGATCCTGATCCCAAACTGATCTCCACACATAAATGTGTATTTTAACGTTCCAAGCGTGACAACTTTAACACCACCATCTTTATGCATCTGCTGGACTTTAAGGACAAAAAAAACCGCGCCAAATGAATTTGTTGTTTGCAATGGCGACGCTAACGTATGGCTCTGATTCATTAAGGTTCATTATCGTCGTGGAATGCTGCTTCCTGTAAACGATTTGACGTTAGTTTCATGTTTTAGCGAAACTATAACATGTTTAAGACGTTTTGAGGTGCGTGTTTGTCGGAAAGAACTTAAACGTCCGCCGTTCATAAGTTTGAGGCGAATTTCACTCCGATTCGCTCACTCTGATTCTGAGGAGTCGACTCCTAAACTCCTATTTCTTAATACCGCGAGTTAAAGAATCGACTCCTACAAGTCTTGATTCTCGAACACGGGACTTGACGAATCGACTCTTAGCAAGCGAACCAAACGACACTCGTTCCATTTTTGCTATTAACCTACGTGGAAACAACAATTTATTTATTTTTATCGGGTCGTTTTTATATATTGGAATTAGAATTGGAAAGTACTCATTCGCTTTGGCTCTTGAAAGGTTTAACAGTAATACAAGTTTAAAAGTTTAAGAAAATGACACTATAGACACAAACAGGGACATACAAGGTACCAAAACACAACCCCAAACGTTTTACCTGATTGCTTTATTTACCTGGTGGGACGTGGAATCTCCTCATTTAGGGATGGGCAGTTGTGCCAGTCACCGCCACAGCAACTCATATTGTGCCCTGCCCCTCATATTCGTAAACAAACCCATCACCCATAATGCACTGTAAGGATGCTAATTCATAACGGTGTAAGAATTCGGATGGTTTTGAACTCTGATGCCTGAGCTACCGTGGCCACGCCTTTCTGTACTCTGTACTATTTAGTCCATAAAGGTAATTGAGGCGGACAGTGACGGGTGATTAACGCGTTCTGGAATAATTAACAAAGCACGCCTGACCTCAGCATCAGGACCCCAGAGGTCCGACAGCAGCCTGGGCCTTATACACAATTCAGATCCGATTACAGATCCTCCCGGGTTGCTCGGGAACGATCTGATTAATTTGATCACGTCAAGATCTGGTTCATAAGCGTGTCCGAACGGTGTGGCGTCGGAGTGTTTCGGCCCTGTGCTGCATGTAATCTGCTGATAAACCACTGATCTTAATTCCAGATAAAGACGAACGGAGCCTGATAATCACAACTGTCCCTAAACGAATGAATCGGTCACCTCTGCACAGGCGGACGTGCTATTGATAACGGATTAACATTGGGACTCTCGGATAATATTATAGACAGAGGCGCATTTCCTGAGGGTTCGGGTCAACTGATGTAAGCGCGGACATCTTATACGTACCTTTTCTTCTTTTATTCCTCTTCAGCCTGGCACGGAATGTGCCTGCCCCTGGATGGGGCTGGAAGCGACAACATTGAGATGGCAGATAAGGCTCAATGACGGCGAGGCCCTTTTACTCAGATCGCGTGTTGAATCGAGCGTCTGGAGAAGAGAAACGTGAAACAAGCAGATAGGCTCCGGTGGAAAAGGCCGAATTAAGGCCGTAAGGAGACAGCGAGGTGAAGCAGGCGTGGAGAAAGGGGACAGGACCGGGTGCGACACTGCATGGAGCTGACGGCGATAAGAGATGGAAGAACTTAATCTTCTAAAGTGCTGATGGAGCTGGATGGAAAGCAATAGCTCCTGGAAGTGCCGCCTTTTTCAGGGGTAGAAAAATGGTTCGTGGATCTGCATGTCTGCAAAACTGTATTATGTGACACTGAAATACCTTCAGGTACAAACAGCAGCCGAAACAACAAACAACAACAACAACAACAAACCCCCCAAAAAATCTGTTTAAAAACAAGATGATTAATCCTTACTGAAAACCTCAAACGCGTCAGAGTTTACAAGTTAACGCATCCTCCAACTCACAACGTTTTATTAACCCAGATATCTAATCAGCCAATCACACGGCGGCAGCGTGATCCCGTTAGGCGCACACACAGTCATCCCAGGACCATTACTTGGTCCTAAAAAAAGGAAATATCCAGGGAGGGGAGTGGTCTGGATGAAAATGCCGCGTTGGGGCCACAGGGCTGAGGAGAATGCCGACTGGTTGGTGCTCATAGAAAGGCGAGAAACAACCAAGGTATGCATGGGAACATACACAACACGACACGCTGAGCCTTGAAGCAGATGGGCTACAGAAGCAGAAGCCACTCCGGCCAGCTAAGAACATGCAACTGAGGCTACAAATGACACAGGCTCACCAAAATTGGACAGACGTTCGGCCTGCAGGATTAGGATTAGGATTAGGATTAAATAACTCAGGAGTATTGCTCCTGCACTGCAGCGTTTCCTTATTGGCACGTTGCTTTTAATTGCATCATTGCCGATCGTTCACAATAACATCAAAGCAAAGGGAAGCTCGTTTAATAATTAAGGCGTGCGCAATAAATAGGGGCTTGCTTTTCAGCAGTTTCTGAAGCGCTCCTGAACAACCGGGCCATGTTCAAAGTCGCTTAAATCGCCTTTCTTCTCCGTTCGGATGCTCGTTTTGAGTCAGCAGCTCGTCTCGATCGTGTCTATCGGTTGCCTAAATGCATCGAGTCGCCGCCGCGTGATTGGCTGATTAGATAATTGCTGCTGAACGGGACAAGCTCGAATCAACGTTTTCTGCCAGCACCTTGTTTATTAGTGGCTTAGTTTAAACTTGTGTAGTGCACACTGCTTTTGTTCACTACTAAGACGCAATGCTGTGTGTGTGTGTGTGTGTGTGTGTGTGTGTGCGTGTGTGTGTGATGTGACTCGAACCTTCCTCTCAGCCTCAGGGCTGTATGAAGTGATTCGAGAGTCTGGTAGAGGAAACGTTATTACACAAGTCTGTGGCATTTCTGCTGGAGATCTTCACATCTCATCTTCACTCTTTAATCCCTGCGAGCCGTCAGATCCTCGACTCCTCCATCCCGCGGTCGCATGGAGCCCGGGCTCGAGTTGGAAGTCGGAGCACAAAGTGAATTCGGCTGATTGTGTTTGCATGTCGGAGGTGGGAAGAGTTTGCAGCGGCTATGTGGAGCTGGAAGTATTAAAGGCTTATGAAGTTACATGCAGGGCTCGAGCGTTTCCCAGCTTATCTGATTCCTTGCTCAGATTGGACTCAAACTGATTCCCCTCTCTCTCTCTCTCTCTCTCTCTCTCTCTCTCTCTCTCTCTCTTTCTCTCTCTCTCTCTCTCTCTCTCTTTCTCTCTCTCTCTCTCTCTCTCTTTCTCTCTTTCTTTCTCTCTCTCTCTCTCTCTCTCTCACACACACACACACACACACACACACATAAGCCCCATGTGAGTGTGTTTCTTGGTGAGGGTGACAGATGGCCACTGGAGGTCATGGCTCTGCAGTCTCTCCTAAAACTGTAGGGCGGAGCCTACTGAGGGCACCTACCCAACATACACACGCATACCCACACATGTTCCAGACCTCCCCCCTCATACCTCGTCTCACCAGGCTTCATTTCACCAGATTTAGTATGTAAACTCTCCTGCTCCTGTTTGCATAACCATGTTGAATTTAGGAAGTGAGTTAGCTAGGTGGAATTTATTGTGCCACTATTTGGATTGTGATTTTTATGATGTTGTTTATGATGTCTGGGCCTTCAAATAATTCGTCTTTATTCATCTGTCTCAGGTATGAAGACTCCTCTGAGTCCGGCACGGCTGATGGAGAACAGTCCACCGTACCTTCCTGTCCAAGAGATGAAGGACGACACGGTGGACGTTTTGGTGCAGGAAAGAAAGAAGCTTCCGTACTCACTCTGTGAGGTCTGTAACATCCAGCTAAACTCAGCTGCTCAGGCTCAGACGCATTACAATGGGAAATCTCACCTCCGCAGAGTCAAACAGCTGAACAACGGTGAGGTCCCACACAGCGGAACCGCCCCAAACCCTCTGCCTACCATCCCGAGTAGCAGCGCAGGTAGGTTTGGTTTACAGTCGCCCCCTTCAGGCTTGGAGGGTGTTTGGTTTTTAAAATGAATGTTCTTGTGTTTGCTGTTGCTAGTATAAAGATTACTTAGCTGAAGTGGCGCTACCGTTGTTATTTTTCAGAGAGACCACTTTCCCTTTTGACAATTTATATAAAGTGAGCTGGGAAAGAGTTTGACATGTTCCGATGTGTATTAGAGTAACAGCATGACAGTTTTGCCAAAAATAAATGCGCACAGTTTCTACCTCTTAAAGAAATGGTTCTGAAAGTGAATCCTCAAATTTTCTCCCCAGTTTGGTAATGCCAAGTTCCCCGTGTTGAAATTACCTGCCGTGTGCTATCTCGCTGAAGTAGGAGGGTCGTAGGGCATCTGTGAAAATTGCTGTTTCCAACCAGCGGCAGGTGGTGGACTTCTAAGGCGAGAACATTCTTGTACATGGGGACGTCCCATTGCTGTTCTATCCATCCACCATATGTTGCAGCAAAAGGGTGTTGAGAAAAGATTGTGATGGTGAATGACCATTGTTCATATGGAAAACGCATTCTAAACTTCTTCTCCTTTCAGTGATTTTTGGATCATTTCTGATTGGTCATCCTGTCTGTTATCTGTGGATTGTCTCTAGCATAAGCATGGCTTCTCTAAGCAGGGTACATTGTTAGCAACATTAGCCTACTAGCACACTTCGGCCGCTAATCTTGCCTGCTACACTTGGAGTAAAATTGGAGCTTAATTGCGTGAGCTCGTTTGACCAAACTTTTAGTTAAACAGTAGCAGTGACTGTCTTGATTTCAGTATTTGGACTGTGGGAAGGAGAAAGGTGCATATATGTGCTAATTCTATTCAGAATCACAATGTGTGTGAGACCAGTGGCTGTCAGGCGCACAAGTGTGTAACCGTACAACGAGTGTCTGTCGGGCCAGCTAGTGTGTCTGAAACCAGCAGTGGCCAAATATTATTGCAAGTATTGAGGCAGTGAATTGTCTCCAATGGAGCCTACAGTCGCTATACAGACACTTCCTTGTGAGAAATGACACTTTCTTGTGTGTGAGTAAAATGGAAATTTTGGCATTCAGTGAGTTTTATTGTGTAAAAACATGAATTTCACAAGGCTATGATGTGTGAAGAGTCACCGTGGTGATTCTGTCAGTGTGAACTCCTACATGCGGAGATCATTCTTCAGATTTTGTTTGCTAAAGACACAGATGTCACAAGCAATGGTTTGCATCTATGAGGGAAAGAGCTCATGTCCAGGATCACACAAAGTTAGTATAGACAATCACCGTTTTGGTTATGGTACAAGCACAAACCATATTGTCACTAGAATGAATCAGTTTGTAGAGCACTGGATCCCAGTTAGGATTGGATATTGAAACACTTTCCTAATGTCCTAAAGTGTATCAGATGAAATATTGGCCAATATGCATATATTTTTCATTCTTTTATATAACTGTTATTATTTACTTAATTCTACTATTAATACAAACGTAACTATTTAATTTAACATCTAGGCCACCCAAGGAACATGGGTTACTTTTTGAGTCTTGGTCCTCCCAAGGTGTTTTAGCCAAAAAGCCAAAAATGCATAAATAAACAGTATTATGAACAGCACCGAAAATGAGCAAGATGAAACAGAGACTCAACGCGTGAATGCGAACAAGTTTATATGGTAATGTTAAACGTTCACAAAGTCAGTATGCCTGTTTCCGTTCACATCTGTCTCACTCTGGGTTTGGAATGAAATGTGTACCTCTTTGTGATCAACATCTGTCCCCACAAGGAAAGGAAGGTCTGATATTTTTACACTGTGAGAACAACACTACCCAAACACCCCCCCCCCCCCCACACACACACACACTCCGCAAAAACTTTCATTATGTGTAGGTGTATTCTAAGTGTTATTTTCTAAATCCTTACAATGATAGAAAGGCAAACTTTTGTGTGTGCATTCATACATTTGCCAGCAAGTAGCCTTGGGTTATTTTCTTAGTTTGATGGCTGATGCGGAGTTCATTTCCTGTATGTTAACGAAGCACAGATTCGGTTGTTTTGCAACAAGCTTGTTGTTCTATGACTTCTGGTCAGGCCAGAGTGTTTGGAAATGTAAGCAGCTGAAATCGGTTTGAAACGGAGTGAAAACAGTGTACTACCACATTGTTGTTGATGTTTTTAATGATCAAAAGATGTGTGTTGCAATGCTGGTCTAAATTATGGATGTAACATGCTATATCATTAACCAACCAGATCAAGTTTTGTCATAAAACACAAACATTCACCATTAAACAACAACATTTTCTCATTAAAGAAGCGCTGTTTAGCAGAGCTGCTTCTGCACCGAGCCGCTGGAGCCGCAAAATAACTAACATACTTCATTACTCTCCAATATTTCAAACGCCTTTATTAAACATCTTTTTCCATTCATGCAACATTCTCTATCAAGGATCATTTTAATCATGTCTTTATTAAACCCTGTTAAAAATTGCAACAGCCATACCGTCTACCACAGTGGTTCTCACAGTGGCACGTACACTCCCCGGGGGGGGAAGGCAATCATGAAAAATCACAGACTCACTGGTTATTAGTACAAAGGACATGCAGCAGATTCCCCCGATGACAAAATGCAAGCAGCTGGACTATTATAACAAGCCACAGTTTTGAGGGATTTGAACCTGTGATATGACATTCTCCAACATCCAACAATATCCCCCTCCATCACATTCATCCCCAAATCAGAAAGGGTTAGGACCGAATTATGGAACCCCTTCCAGTCTTTCTAAGATGAACTGAAGATCCTCTGGTCATCGTTGCTCTTCGAAGACTCAGCCTTTCCACTATGCTGCTTTTCTTCCAAATCACGATTAACATCATGCATCACCTGATTCACTTATCACATGATTATTTTCACTGATTATTAACACATATCACCTGTTAGAAATCACATCACGAACTTAGAACTTACATTTATTAACAAATAAAGTTAGACCAGACAGTACATTAAATATCCTTGGTGCATACCGCCTGGTGAGATATGATATAAAAATCAAAGTGCATGTAAGGAGTAAGGGTGGGCGATATGGCCCTAAAATAATATCGCGATATTTCAGGGTACTTTTGCGATAATCATATATTTGGCGATATATTTGAACAACATGCAATTGCAACTAAATATATGTTATACTTTAATATGTATAGGTGTGTTTGTTAGATAATATTGGACTATGAGTGCTAGTTATCTCACAACAACACACGTCTAGCATGCTTAAGCACATTGTGATTCCAATCAACCACTGTTAACACTCAGATACACTTTTTTAATCAACTACTCTGAATAGGAGCCACAAAATGACTGGATTGACAGAGCACCAGTGAAACGTACACTTGCTATACCATTGATTCCAGAAAAGGATCAGCTAACGTGAGTTAAGTGTACTGACAGGTACAGGCGATTGTTCTGGCTGGTAGGTGTGTAGGTGTGTGTGTGTGTGTGTGTGTGTGTGTGTGTGTGTACATACGTGCGTGATTGTAATCAAACAGCAGCGGTGTAACTCAGTCATTGTGTTGTGTGTATCCTGAGCTGCTATATGTAATTACAGCAGCAGCACCAGTGTCGACTTCAGAGAGAAACAATCATGAGTTGTGTTGCAGTGTCATATCCGCTGTCCCGTTATCTTGTTTCTTTATTCTTTTTATGCAGTTTCTTTCCGTAATTCCATGTTTTCTTTCTCTCTGATGTTCCGCTTGGACTTTATTATTTCGTTCCTTCTGTACGATATAATATCCTTCCTTCCGCCTTTCAGTATTCTCCGTATTTTCAATTACTTCTGTATTTTCTTCCCGTCTGCCTTCTTTTCTTTCTTTCTTTTATTCTATCCCCGTCTACTGTATTTCCATTTCATAGTCTTCTTCCTTTTTTGTCTTTTTGCAATCCTGCTTCCATTCGTTCATCGTTTTCTGTTTTTCTTCCTTCGTTTGTTTTTCTTTGTTTTTGCTTTTCCTTTTTTTCTGTGCTACTTTAACATGGTAACAAGGTGTACCATTCTTTTGTTCGTTGTTTCTTTCTTTCCTTCTGTCTGCCCATTTCCTTTTTTCGTTTCGTCATTTCTTCCTTATGCTCTTATGCATTTTCACATCACATGGTATTTTTGCACATGATATTTTTTAGACAGCAATGACATTTTATCATGTCTTCTAGACACAAAACCTACAAAATAACCTTCTGGTTATTGTTCTTCTTGAAAGCGTCATGTTTTCTGCTGACAGTTTTTGCGGATTTCCCGGTATTGTACAATTCAGCAGGTGCTCATCTCTGCTTGAAGAGGCAACTGACCTCCCAGATCCTTTCTTTTTGGCAACATCACTTGTTGTTTCAAAGGTTTGACATATTCTCTTAATAGCTGATAGTGTAATAGGGATTTGCTGTGCCTTTAGGGTCTGGGAACTTTCAGAATAGCTGCAGCTGTCCCTATTAAGACCAGTTATATGGTTTCTGATAGCAACTACTTTTTTTCCTTTTTTTTAGAGAATATTTTCCTTACTTGTTTACACTGTAGTAGATCTATATATTTGTTTCTCCTGGTTCTAAGTAAGAGCTTGTTTTTGCTCTTGTCGTGGGGTTGCATCAAGTGTAACAGATTACCAACTAACGACTAAGCTTTAAAGGAAAACAGATAGCTGTGTTAGTTTGAGTTTTATATTAAACATTTCACTATTTTCATATATGTGTCTTTGTGTACATAAAGACACTGCATGTGAATTAGTTTTATTCTTTGCCCCATCAGTTCACTGCAATAATGAGCAAGAAAATGGAGGCACAGGTCTATGGAGTGCATTTTTTGCTTATTTCATAACCAATATTTAGATGTTTGGATAATTAAGAGCTATTTATATATATATTTAAATATTTAGTTTTGTCTCATTTGTCCCCGTCAGTGTTTTTATGTGTGTATGTGTGTTTGTGTTTCATCATTGTGGGCACATTCCAGTGATTACTGTAATTTGTCCTACAACTAACCCTAACCTGAACAAATGTTTTGACTTTTTGTTTTTTTTTTTCTTTTTCAAAGGAAACTTACAAGTTTGGTTTGTAAAACAGCGAGAGCTGTCAGAGAAAATGTCAGGGCTTTCTATAGTTGTGATGACATTAGGTCCCCACAATGTAATACATACTGTACACACGCACACTCACACACACACACACACACAAACACACACACACACACACACACACACACGTCCCTTTTAATGTGCGTTTGTTTGTGTAACACGGGAAATATCGTGGCGAACACTAGATGGCAGTGTTGCTATGTTCCAGATTTTTCAGTAAACACCATACACTACATAACTCCACAGTCCCGATTCATCACACGTTAAACTATTAACGTTAAAGCTATTAACACTGGAAAATATTTGACTTATTTTACTTGTATAAACAATCACTGTGTGTGTGTGTGTGTGTGTGTGTGTGTGTGTGTGTGTGTGTGTGTGTGTGTGTGTGTGTGTGTGTGTGT
>JAUZST010088133.1:0-19772 GCA_034779995.1 Parotocinclus haroldoi
TGTGTGTGTGTGTGTGTGTGTGTGTGTGTGTGTGTGTGTGTGTGTGTGTGTGTGTGTGTGAGAGAGAGAGAGAGAGTATGAGTGCGGATGTGTGAGTGTGAGAGAGAGTGAGAGAGGGAGAGAGAGGTGTATGAATAAGAAAGAGTAAGTTTAAGATGGGGGATGGGTTTGGGGATCAGGGTGAATGAAGCGGTGGTGCTAACAGAGTAAAGGACAATACAGAACCCCATAAAAAGGAGTATAAAGTACATTAAATGCATGTAAATGTGTGTGTCAAATAGAGAAGCAATACATTTTTTTAAAAGTTACTATTACAAAAACTAGTTTATATAGATGATACAAGCTCATGTTCCTGAGCATGCACACGTGATGTGCTTTTGCCACCAACAATGTAATGTTTACCAGTAGTCAGTCTGTGTCAGCAACTTCATATCACAGCAATGCCATTATCCTGACAAACGAAGACATATTTATTACAAAAGCCTAAAAGGCACCTGCTGAGACATGTTCCTGGATTAAAGAAATGAATTGCTGCTCCTTTAAATCCAACTGTTAATTCAGGAAACAAAATGCCAACAGTTAAGTCTGAAAAAATGCAAACATGATGAGAAGCCATAACCATTTTCTTAAGTACACATACAAACACAGTCCAGAGCTGAGAACCAAAGAGACCTTGATTTCCCACAATATTACTCTACTTTCACTCATGCTTCCATACACACACCTTACATTCAGTAACAGCTGGCCTCCCACTTTCGTCAGCCAGTACTGAGATCTGCACTCATCATTCCTCCTCTTCCATCCCTTTACTCCCCTAATCTCACTCTCTCTCACTCTCACTCTCTCTCTCTCTAGCCCTTTCTTATTCACTGGCCTTTTTAACCTGCACACCAACAAAGATACAAAGGAAGCTAGACAGCTTTCCAAATACTCCCTACAGTGAGGGGGTAAATTGGAGGGAGTGACACATACAAGAACATGCACAGCTATCCACTCAGCTTCATGCTAGCCAAAGTGATACGTACATCAATCTTTAGTACATGTACCAATATCCTAATTATCCTACTGAGTTTAATGGGTAAGTGGTAAAAATAAAAAGTAAATGCAACTGAGCGCTAAAAGTATATGGCAATGTTCTAATACTGTACTCACAATAGACATTCTGTTCCATGCCTGAGCACTGCCAATTAATAGCCAATGTCTGGGTCATTAAGCTAGTGTTTTCGAACCAAGACACATCAATGATCGCCAACAACACAAGTTGCCACAAAGAAATCAATAAATTTACAAATCGCATGAGCGTGTCAGTGTTTCAAAAAGCCACAACAACCATGAGCAAGTACGACCATTGTGCTGTGCAACCTGCCTTTCTCCATCATAGAACTCACGATTGCTCACGATGGAAATCATGCTTGGGCCAGAAATGTTTAAGCAAAATGTGAGTGCAGACCACTGAGGCAGTGGGGAGGGGAACAATTGTGCTCTGGAAAAGTAAAAAGCAAATCAAATCATACCATGACCACATCTAAAGTTTGTGGTTAGATTACAGGTAAAGCCATTTACTCGTAACATTTGGTTACCAGGAAACTGGTTAGCATGGTGGTGGCGTCTGATGGCAGTTTTGGAAATGCTGTTTTTGTGGGTGTGAATACACACAGAGACATTAACACTATATACTGAACCGTGAACCATGATTCATAAGTGGAGATTCAACTGAAACAACATAAACGTATATACAGGGTGAATCAAAAGTAACAGGACCCACACGAGCCAAATGTCACAGAACCCATTGCACACTGCGTCGTGGACTTTACAAAAAGGCTACCAAAACCACTGTTGAGGTTTCTTCAATGGTAGCGGTCTTCGGATGACCACTAAGTGGTTAGTCAGTTAATTAGAATTTGGCTATGAGGGATGCAACAGTGCTGTGTGAAATTGGTGGTCTTGAACAGTTTTTTTTTCTGTCCTTCTCTATGCTGTCCCACTTTTGACCAAAAGACAGAATAAAGATATACATTTAAATATTACACTACTGCAATACTATTAGTACACCACCGGTGCTGTCGTTAGCGCTATCCAGACAATCCGAAAAGTACATGGGGTCCTGGGGCAAACTGGTCTCCTTTTCCCTGAGCTGTATATATGCCAAAGATGAACACTAGCCAAGTGTCTCTCAGCAACTAAAACACAAAAACATTACTGAAACCTCATTCCATAGCCAAGAGCACAACCTTTCAGTTGCTGTGGTAAGATGGTCCACTGAAATGTCACTTAAATTCTTGTCTTTTTCCCCCCAGACTCATCACTTGGTCCATATTCTTCCATTTCTCGCTCTCTAACAATTTCCAGAGTTTAAAAGATCATTGCCGTTAACATGCTTTTTTGCAGCGAGCTGCCTTTTTACTGCTTGCCAGATTGCCCTGGTAACCGTTCCTGAGTGGCAGAGGATTTAATTCTTCACAAGAATGTGGCATTAATACCCCACGGATTTAGGGGATACATTGGCACCCTAACTCAAATTGGACCACAACTGCACACTGCTCAAAGTCATGGGATTTCAATGTTATCTACAAATGGCTGGTGTGTCAGGTTTTTATTTCAATCTCAACAGGAGCGAGACTATGTTGTATGTTTAAGATGTTGATCTTGGTCTTGAAATATCTCATGAGTGCCATCAGCTGCATCTCCGGCATAGCAGAAAATGTGGCAGACACATAGGCACTTTGCAGATTAGATGGACATTTACTCTAAGGTGCAAAGATCACATCGCTGGTTTGGACATTTTCACAGGAATTGTGTATTTGTGTATTGTCCATTTAAAAACAGAAAACAGACATATGAATACTAAGTATACTTAATACTAACTAAGTAAATTTTTGAGAGAAAAAAAAAATTCCTATTTGGTGGGTTGCACAATCCTCAAAGTATGCAAAATAAGGACATCACTTATTGTAAATCGTAACTGAGGCTACCAGCATCTTGATTACTATTTTGTTCTAGTACATTTGGCAGTTCTTCCATCTTGGCCATTCGTCAGCTTCATAAAAGAGTGCACTAACTAACATGCAGATGGTTATTTATGTCCTAGGGACCTTTCCTCATGTGGGCCTCACTTTACTGCCTGTACCATTGCCTTCTCAGGCCCACTTACAAGAACAGATAAAGTAATATGATAACACTCAAACCAAAGGGTGTTTTTGCTCTAGGATTCTAAAGCAATTTTAAGTCTGAATTTAAGGACAACATAAGCATTTATCATCAATACACACTCACTGATCATTTTATTAGGTACACCTTGTTCCTAGGCTTATTGTCAATTTTACCACCATATAGAAACCTTGTAGTTCTACAATAACAGACTGTAGTCCATCTGTTTCTCCACATACTTTCCAGGATGCTGGTGGCTGGTCATTTTTGGCTGGTACTCCAGCAGTGACAATCGAGTGCTACAGCATCTACAACAGCACTGCTGTGTCTGATCCACTCATACCAGCACAACCCACACTAACACACCACCATCACGTTTGTGTCACTGCAATGGCAAGAATGATTCATCACCCAAATATGACCTGATATGTGCTGGTCTTGTGGGGTCCTGACCATTAGAGAACAGAGTAAAGGGGACGAATAAAGCATGCAGAGAAGCAGATGGACTATACCCTGTACCTGTAGGACCAAGTGCTTCTATATGCTATGTGGAACAGATAAAGTGGACAACAAGTAATACACTTCTCACAAAAATAAGGAGATGTTTAATTATGGGATATTTCATCTTGAAACATCCCCTAATTTTTTGAGAGCAATGTAATTAAAAACAAGGTGTACCTAAGAAAGTAAATCAGTGAGTGTTAATTGATATAGCATAATAAATCACAGTTAAGAAAAATAACAATTACTAAAAAACTTGAATTATAAAGATACGGGTTTAGATTCGACCCTGGTCTTAAAAACACTAATAAAAATGCCGCCAAGTATAGAACAACTGAGAAATTCTGTAGGATTAAAAGGGCTATGGAACATTGTGAATTCTAACTCTGTTAAACCTTACTCTGAAAATAAACTCAACTAGCATCTATAAATGAGAGCAATAGACAGTTGAATACTTCCCCTAAAATGTACCTCACTCAGAGAAACGGTCCAGATAACTAATGTTTGGATAACAGGGGCTGAATATTCATAATTTCCCATGAGAAAATATCTCCACCTGATTCCTAAACATACAGTCCCACCTACGTTCGGTGATGTCAGCACAGAGGACATGCTGACTTTTCACTTTGTCCTGCCTACTCATTAGCTGCAAATTCAGAGCTTCGCACGCCAACGACTCGGGTCTCATTCAACATGTTACACTGTGTCGCAAATGTATTTTCCTGTGCTACATGCTAATAAATATTACCTTATAAATAAATAGAGAGTAAACTAAAGTGCAATGTGCAAGTAAAGATATGAGTGTATGCATTACTGTTGTTCATTTGCTGCCAGTTGTTTCTTTTAGTGGGTTAGTGCTTCAGAGTTTATTAAAGTATTTTGCTATACAGAGAAGGAATTTGGAGTTCGGTTCGCCAAGCTCCACTGCAATTTGGCTTCAGAATTCTACGAGTCATAATACTCATTTGGAAGCTTTTTTAAATTTTGATTATTAATTGCAGTAACTAGTACTGCACTGTAAGAAATTGTGGTTCATTACGACACGCTTAGTGAAGTGCATAATATTCTTAAACATTTCACTTCATTCACTACCTTATCTGCTTGATTCAGGACAGGGTCTCAGGAAAGCCTGTGCTTAGCTGGTAGGCAAGAACAACCCTAGACAGGGCCCCAATCTATCGTAGGGTACATACACATCTGACAATCATGCCAAACAAAATGGATGTGGTTATACACAAGTCATCCATTAAGTAAATCTGACTTTAAAGAGCTAGAATAATCTGGACCCACTGTCATAAAAGCTAGTGTGACATAAAGACACTCGTTACGAACGTGGCTAATTTATGGTGTTAATTACATGTACAGCACAAAAACTAAACAAGCAAACTGTTAACCAAAGCAACTAAACAAAGCCTTCTCCTGTAGAACCCAACATGACATTTGGTATGGTCTCATTAATTATTGACTAATATAACCAGAGAATCTGCATCCAAAACCAAATTGCTAATATGCTTTTCAATGTCCTGCTTTACCACTGCCATAAGGACAAACATCCTAAAAGTTCTGCTGTAATAACATAAGCATGTATGGACGAGTTAAGAGTACCTTGTTTCAGATCATTGGATGTGGGAAAAAGTACCTGGAGTACACCTACACTGACATGGGGAGCGCATTCAAACTCTACACAGGTAGAGTCCAGAGCTTGGCTGGAACTGGAGATCACTCCAGTGTCACAGTGTCAGCTAATTTTACCAAGCAGGCAATATTCAGTACATCTTATTTGTCTCTATTGTTAGCTAGCGATCTTTGTTCTGCTCTCAATTCCAAAACGAATTGTTAAATGATGTAAACTATTTCATCATTTTAACAAACCCCAGTGATACACCAAGTCTTTATTTCAGGTTTATGAATAAGATTAATACCCATTATACATTTTCCTAAATTAACAAACCACGGACCCTGTTGTTTCTGTTTTGGTATAATAAAATAGTATGTAAACTGTGGTTAGGGACATCAGCCTCAGGCTTGAGAACAGCCTGTTCAAAATAGCATTGAAGAGCATAAACGCTTGAACATTCATTCATTTTGTTATCCGCATAATCTTAGTCAAGGTCACAAGAAGGCCGGTGCCCAGCCAGCATACAAGCAAAATACAGAAACAAAACAAAACAAACAAGGTCACTATAAATAATTAACATGATGAGAGATTATGGTAGAATAATAACCCCCAAAATAAAGTAAAATCTAATTTATGCGTTTCCCTCCATATAAATGGCATACTGCACTTTCCGAACCAAAACTTTCACATACATCTCAATTTCTTTCTAAATTGATTCAAATGTAAAAATCATGGACTTCTATGTGGCATACTTCCACAAAAAAGAAAGAGTAGCCATGATGAATATACAGAGGAATCCATCCATTATCTTTCGCTTAATCCACACTGGGGTTGCGGGCCAACAGGTGCCTACCTGGCATATCTGGGTACAAAGACAGAAACAAGCCTAGCCAGGGCGTCAAGTGAAAAAAATGTTAGTGGCACAGCACTTTTGACTGGTGGGTAGCACTGTCCCCTCACTGGGTTCGAGCCTCAGGTGGAGCAACCAGGGTCATATGCATTTGGAGTTTGTATGGCCTCCCCTTGTCCTCATGAATTAACTCAGTTTTCCTGCCACAGTCCAAAGATATATGTTAGGCAAGTGGATTTCCTAAAGTGCCCTTAGTGTGTGTATGAAAGTCTCTACATACGTGCTCTATGATAGGCAGCCTGTCTAGGGTTGTTCCTGCTGGCTACCCACAGACTTTCCCTGACCAAGGATTAAGTGGATGTGAAAATGAAATGAACACTAGGTAGAGGTTATGATCACCTCCTGTTGGGCAGTTAGGAGGTAGTGAAGTTGAAACCACACTAATATGGTCCTAACTTCCACCTGAATACTGTTTACCATGTGCATCATTGGTTAGCTCAAAAACCTTCTTGCATTCTAATTAAACAACAGTTTCCAAAGATACATTCAGACGGTTGTCTGAAGCATTTTAAACCTGGGATTTAAGCATAATTTTAAACAAAAGCAGCCCATTTCTTCACACAGCATCTCATCAAGAGATAAAGTGTTTGAGATTACACAAATTGTGTCTGCCCTGACTAAGAGCTGTTATTTTCTGGCTTTCAACAAGCAGCACTCTAGCAGACACTGCAATAACTTAAAAATAGCATATGGTAAACTGCAGGACAACAGTTTATTTAAGTGGCACCCCCGGTGTACACCAAAATGCAAGGTGACCAAGAAAGTGTGCGCAATAAAACGTTTTAAGTTTAAATTCTGTGGCTTTAGTGAGCAAAACTAAACTATATTCAAATACAGAATGCTGTCACTAGGACTATCATTATCTGTGATAACTATT
This sequence comes from Parotocinclus haroldoi, assembly GCA_034779995.1. NCBI lineage: Eukaryota > Metazoa > Chordata > Actinopteri > Siluriformes > Loricariidae > Parotocinclus > Parotocinclus haroldoi. Next base: position 7,054 of record JAUZST010088133.1, read on the forward strand.
AGCATATGTGGACAGATGCATGAGTTGTTATTATTAGATCTAATCAATCTGTATGACAGCGCTGCAGACGAATAGGGTATGATCCCCAACTACCAGTCTCCAGTAGGCTTACATTCAGTCCACATGTTTAGCTTGGTTGCTTTACAGCACCAGAGACTCCCACTTTGTCTAGACCCTGGACTCCACCTGTGGGGAGATTGTATGTCCTGTGTCCGCATAGGTTTACTCCAGGTGCTCCGGTTTCCTCCCACACTCCAAAGACATGCTTTAGATGAATTGGTCACTCAAGATGAATTGGCACGTTATGAATGGGTATGAGTAATATCACTGTAACTTTGCTCATGTCTTGAATAGCCATTAAAACAGATGCAACATTAAATAAGTAAACATATAAACATATAACATATAAACAGTATAAAACAGCATTTAGTCCACAGGTCAAAATAGGTCCAACACCTCTTCCCTGGATTCAAATAGCGTCCAAGCAAAATAAGTGGACATATAATGCTGAAGAGGGCTATGAAGTGAAACTCATTCCAACATGAATGTAGCATACGCAATGCCACTCTAAACAGCAACACAACCTCTATGAACCTCCAGCTAACCAAAGTCAATTCATGCAAGCCTAGGGCAACAGTAGCAAGGAGAAAAAAAACTCCCTAAATGTTATAAGAAAGAAACATAGGAGGGACCATGACTCAAAAAGGGACCCACTCTCCTTGGGAGGCTTAGATGATGTACATAAGAAGTAAACTAATCTATCTAGACAAATACAGATGTTGTAATAGATGGAAAACAGTCCATAAGTACATTTTAACTGAATAATAAAATATATGTTTTATTTTTTAAACATGTGCCTTAAAGTGATTTAATCCTCATCTTTTTTCCTTTACATAAGCTTACTATACTGAAAGTATTTCACAATAGAGAATTCAGTTGATCTTTGTTGTTTTAAGACAAAAAAAAACTGATCGTTTGTGACTGCATTCGCTACAACATGCAAATGGAAGGGAGTGTGCTTCAAAAAGTTAGATATACACAGATGAAGATGCTAATATGCCCAGGCAACCGTTTTAATTCCATACTGCTCCGAGTGCAGCTCTATTTGACATCCCAGACTTGCAATTAATTTAATCCAGATGTTACAAATGTCAAAAACTAAATTGAGCATGAACCACTAGAATAGGCTACAAAAAAATCCAGTAGCCTGTTTACAATCTATCATTTAGAAAATATAGTACAACATGAATCAACTGCAAATGGAACATTTGGAAAATGTTGATAAACAATGACCCAGTTTTTGGCTAGTAGCAAGCTGGCAATTAAAAAAAAAAACAGAAGAAGCATACAGAAGCTTGCCATTCCCTGGCTGAATGGTATGTGTGTGGGGTAAACTCATTTCATTCCATTTTAGCTTAGAAGGTCTAAGATCTCGTTTATAGTTTTAGAAGTAGAACTGTGTTTACAAAGGATTGTCTGGCACCCTCTGATATATAATGGTGGGTGGAGAAGGAGAATCCTCACACAACCTGTTCCCTCTATATTTTTCCAAAGATCATTAACTAACACATCCTTTCATCGAGCCTCCTCATTTGTTAATCTCCCTTAGGACCCAATTTCAACTCAGTGCCCACAGCAGAGGGGGAAAAACACTCCACCCCCACCCACCAGTACCAACACAAACATGGCATAATATGACACAGGGCTGGTGCACTTGGACATTTTTCTTCCAGTTGTACCCAGATTAGATCTTGCTGTGTAGATGCATTCATCCAGAAGGACTGAACATACAGTTGAAGGGGCCATGATGCAAGTACTCTATGGTCTATAAGAAACTAATGCTATTCACAGATTACACTTCACAGTTTGACACGAAGGTCACTTTATAAACGATATGTCTACACAAATGCAAAAAGCAGGTGCAACAAAAGGTCAACGGATAGAATGGACATTATATAATATATATAACATAATATATGAAGAGGTGAGCCTTCAGATTTTTGTGGAAGAAGCCAGGACACGAACATCAAGATAGAGCTTTTCAGTCATGACTCAATCTCAGAGAAGGCATCATGAAGTTAAATATAAATATAATGTAATGTAAATAACATGGATCAGAATCTTTACATTTTAGAAATGTGATTCTGGTTCCAAAAATGAAGCCAGTGGAATAAACTCATAAAAGGAGTTATATGTGGAATCTTTGATAGCTTGTTAACCAAACAGGCTGCAATGTTTTGAAGGCACTGTACTGGAGGAATAGAACATGAAGGCAGATGAGCAAGTAGAGCACTGTAATAATCAAGTTTGTGTGTGGATCTGAACCGCTACTCTGGCCAAAAAAAGGGCGTATACTTCTGAGAACTACATTTAAAGAAATATTTTAAAATATTTCTTTTGTGGTGAGGAGACACATCACATCTGGCGGTGGATGTGATGTGGTTAGAAGTATTTAGATTTTTGTCCAAAATCACACCATGATTCTTTTCCTTGTGGGCTGGATGGACAGTGACACTGCTTATGTTTATTATAGGATGTAAATCAATTCAGTATGGTCCAGACTGGGATCCACGAAGAGAGATTAGAAAGGCAGTTAGATACCTGTATTAAAATTATAAGGTGGATGGAGGGAATGAACAAAAGTTTAGTTTCAACTGTACAGCAGTAATATGAGATGCCATGGGATCTAATCACTAAGCCCAGGTATTTAGATTATACAGGAGTGATTTCAGGGCCAAAACCACTACAGGGTCAAGTGCTTCCATATTGGATGTCTCATCACATTCCTTTCTGTAAGTGACACTAACAAAGGTCTTAAAATGCAAGATCAGCCAAGCCCAAACCATATGCAACCATACTACCAATGAGGGTGAATTTAAACCTTTGGGTCTTTCAATAGTGTACAAAACAAATGCACAGCAAGGTTCACATTTTAAGTATGACACACAATTAAAAGAACCTATCCGCACCCCAAATAAGCCAGAAAAAAAGGATCAAATAGACTGAATAACTGACATGTTGTAAATGGCAGTGTGATTGATACTGACAGTGCTCGTAAACCACTTTTTGTTTATATGCGGAACACCAGAAATGATTAATTAGCCACACAGTTAAAGCAGATTAAACAGGAAATTGTCTTGTAACTGATTCATTATTATAAGGAGCCTTGCTGGTGTTTTATATTACAGTTTGCACATTCTTTCCACTTTCATTTACTATCATTTATATCCATTTACAATCAAGGTGTGTGCTGTGTAATGTTCACATTATGGTCTGTGAAACAGGATGTTGACCAAACATAGTCACAGTTTTCGTTGAAACAGCATTAAACCAAACACAATCTGTAAACATTTATTAAAATAGGATTATCTTTGCATCTTTTATAAAACTTGAAACACTTCTCGAAAAAGAACCTAGAACATTACTAAGCTAGAACATTACTAAGCTAGAACATTACTAAGACAAGGCGTGATTCTTTTTTTCTGTCTGCAGGTGTAACAAGAGTTTACTCGCACTAGATTCCTGTCAAACGTACTGTGTGTACACATATATACACACACAGACACACACAGACACACACAGACACACAAATTGGAATGGATGTTAAACAGTGCATACATGTACATTACATGTAAGCTGCAGTGTTTAACAAGCAGTAGGAGCTTGGGTGGCACAGTGGCAATTCACTAGCCCACAGCCACGAACCGCATATAAATAGCCAGAGATATACAATGGGTGGGTTGGACAGGGGAGCAGGCAACACCCAATACCTAAAATGGGGTGGGGGAGCAGACCCTTTAACTAAAAGGACAAGCGGGTTGCAACTGGCTAACCAGTTAATGTAGTTAATAAATTAAATTGTGTCTAAAAACACAACACGTAATGAAAACTGAACACAACAGATGTTTTTGGGGGAAAAAAATCATTAAACGGCTATAAATGCAAATCCAAGCCATGATGGTACCACTTTTTTGTTTTTGCCTTTACATAAACAATGTGTCACATGTAGAACAGCGTGAAAGAGCCTTTACATCCAGCACAATCACACACAACCGAATACTCATGTAAAATTGCCAATCAACACCAAGTGTGGGGGTCTGAAATAATAATTCAAACCCTGTATGTACCGCTGCTTTTGTACATTAAGAAAAACGTATGACTTATGGTAGCCATTGACTTTGCTGTTTGCTGTTTTCAGTGTCACACTTTGATCCTTTTCTAATAAATCGATGATTTTGTCCACACCCACTGGACAACAGTACACCTGCTTTATCAAAAGCGCAACGCGGGCTCCGTTTCAAATCGCACACTGCGCCCTACACAGTAGACCAAACGACTGAACGAACGCTCTAGCTAAAGAGGTAACTATTAAGTATAGTAGTATGCGGTTTGGGTCGCAGCCACCGTTTCAGACCAAGTGACCTCCGCCCACTGACCAACATTGGAGGTGATTCACAGCCAATAAAGTAGTTCCTATTGTTTTCCCATTTGCCAATTAGGCCATAAAATATGGCAATTCTTTGAGGTGACGAGCGCAAGAACATAGCTGCTGTGGTTTAAACACGATGCTTATTTAACTTCATTTATGGGAACATATTTTGAAACGACTCCAACTTAACTGAGACAGGTTCATTTTTAAGCATTTAGACTACTAGGGTGCTACTCGTGGTCTAATCTTATTTTGGTAGGTTTGGTAAGTTTTGACTTCTGGAACGTAATTACTGGCCTTGTTGGGCTTTTTTTAAGTGTTTAGTAGTGCATAACAGTTTAGATTGGCAGGCGTCCAACCGAACAGCACACGACTGATATAAACTAGCAGTTTGCTAAGCAGCGCTATAAAATCTAGTAAAGGTCACGTCGAAATAAAAACAAGCACTGTCTACAAACAGTCTTGACTCGTAATTAACAGCGCGTATAATATAGATCATATAGAATTACTCACCTTAAGCGTCAAGCAGTTCCTTAGATCCGATGTGCCAGCTTTCTCTCTACTAGGTATATCAATGAATGGTTAAAACAGCTTTGGAGCACGGTATCCAGCCGCTCTGCTTCATATATGCTCAAACGCTCCCTGGTTTAACTACAAATCCCACTGCAGAGTTGAGCTGAAGCACGACCTTTCTTCTATGTTCGGTCACTTTGGAAAGTCCACCTTACGCGTCAAAACTTTTTTTGGCTTTAAAATCTGTTTGAGCAAGCAAACCTGTTTTACCTAAGCATGTAGTTTAAATAAACACGCTCACAACGTTTCCCACATGGAGCCGGCGAAAAGTCGACGCGACTGAATGAGTTTCATACAGGACGCATTCACCTCGCACAAGGGCTGCCCCTAGCCGCTGGAAACTCTAAAAAAGGACATGCTCCGTTTTCTATTGATCGAGCGATAGACTGGTGGGCCCCACTTAAACGCCTCATAGAAAACTGTAAGTCTCTTAAAGCGGTAACACGCGCCGACAGAAGATTGAGGTAAGAACACGAGAATCAAAGCACAAACACGCTTGTTTGACGAAGAACGTGGAAAAAAAAGAGGTTAGATATATTTGCATAACTCCATAATCAATCGTAAAGTACTTGCGTTAAAACACTTCCGAACAGGTCATTTTAAAACTGAAAATACCGTCTGGATTGCCCTAAAATATTTTGGAATAGGATTAAAGAGTTGTGAAAAGTGCACAGCAAGAATGGCCTTGGGTTCAATCTCCAGGTAGATAGGCCTTTCTGTGTGGAGTCTGCACTCATTCCTTGTGTCTGTGAGGGTTTAATCTGGTTTCCGATCCAAAAACATGAGTATTAGGCTAATTGGTGTCTCTGAAGTGTCAATAGTGTGTTTGTGAGTGTGCATGCCCTACGATAGATTGGTACCCTAGCTATGCTTGTTCCAGCCTTGTGCCCTATGCTGCCGGCTAGGCACCTGTAAATTTAAGGGGATAAACTAATAAATATTGTCTGGCCTTATGTATGGACTGTTGATAGCATAAACAGAAAACCACAAAGGGCTGAAATCATGACAATCCCGACACTTTAATCAGAATAAAATCTATTAAAAGTGATTTACATAATTGGAAGTATCCACTCAAAATAAGTATACCAACAGAAAAACAGGCTTTTCACATCAGGGGTACATATGCTGTCTTTCTCATGCTTTCATATTCATGCTGCTTTTTCATTTACTGTGAATCAATGAAGAATTAGAATTCGCTTCTCATGGACCATATTTAGCCCACCCACATTTCAGCATCCACAGTTCAAAAGTATCCCTAAAATAGGCTAGCAGTCAAATTAATGATAGGGGTAGCCAAAATAAGTGGAGCATGCACCAAAATTACGTAAGAAAATCTACACTAGTGACAGAATTATTACTGTGTTTTCAGCTCGCTTTCAACTTTATACTCAATGTGGATGTCTTGACTGTGTTTCGGGCTGGGTCTTATATAAATGGGTTGGGGGTGGGTTAGAGATGTGTGAATGAGGTGGCCTGTCTGCCGGGCCTGCAAAACAGCATTCATGAGGCACCGGCAAACACTACTCCATTCATATACAAGGCTAGACACACACACACACACACACACCTTTTCACACAGCCCTTTCCAGCAAACAGAAAGAAATCAGGAAAAATACTGACATTAACATAAGTTAATGCGTTTATACACGTCATACATTTAATCAACAGGGACAAACTATAGACATTTTATTTAATATGTATTATTTTTTGGGGGTAGTGATGTGCAGAGTTACATTACAAACAGGATCAAAATGCAGGTGTCCAGAAAGATGTGGGACATACAAATGAAGCAGAGTCATGCAAATGAAAACTAGCAGGCAGAGATCACCAACCTACACAGCAAGAAAGAATTCAAGTGGACAGAGGAGTTCACTGATCAAGATCTGGCAATCTGGTAATTTTTCTCAAATGTGTAATTCATATTTAGTGTGTCACACGGTGGTATTATACGTGCTTGGGCTAATCAGTTAAATAACAAGTTGCGTCTGGGTTAAACGGGTGTGTCACAACACAAGCTAAACACAAGTATAGAAGCCCTTTCTAATTCTAGCATTGAGAAACGCTGCTGCTGTAGTCGGACCGTATACGCCCTCTTGTGTTCATAAAGCAAACTACACACTGAAAATCTTTCCGATAAATGACATTTTCAAAAACGTTAGTTTGCACATTTTGGCTAGATACTGTCCTCTAGGTACTGCGTTATTGCAAGAAAATAAAGTATGTACATTGTTAAACAGGTATTGTCTGAAATGAGAATGGTGGCTATTTGGAAATTGAGGCAAATTATTCCTATGACGAAAGAGTTTACCAAATTAATGGTAAAGATGGGAGGACCTAATGGCAAGGTGGTAGAGTGCCAACCCATTGCACAGTGGGACACTTCAGAGACACCAGATTACCTAATACATGTCTTTGGAATTTGAGAGGAAAGCAGACTACCTAGAGAGAACATGCAAATTCCGAATTGTCAACTGCCAGATGATTCACTGTGATTCATTGTGAGGTGAAAGTGCTAAGCTCTGTGCCATCCTCTCCCCGAATCTGACACTGACAAATAAACAGTTAATTAGAAATAAAGCAAACTCTAGTTTTGTTTCAAATCTGAAAGAGGTCATGGATTTTTTTTGTCCCTTCTCTGTAATGAATGCACACTTGCAACAGAAGGCAACAATGACGAAGAATAAATGTGACTAGTTGAGGTTGGCGTAAATAATGAATGTGTTTGAATACAGGGGGGAGGGGTTTGGGTGAATAAGGGTGGGTTGGAATGAATAAAAAAGGGTATATGTGGCTGCTGGAAAGGTGGGTGGTGTGTTAGGATGGAGGGCAGCAGGGCTGAACAGTGGATGGGACTGCAAAGAAGTCTGAGAAGACTGGGGCAAAGGTCAAAGGGTTGAGTTGATGAGCAGTTAGGCTACATATAAAGCCTGGGGAGGGACTGAAAGGGAGAGTCTGGGTTGTAATGAAATCTGGAGTTTTAAACCCAGTTAGAATAACATCATATAGAGGATATATTGGTTTGCTGGTTTGTTCTCCTAGCTAAATCAGTCGACACATAGGTTACGTTGGCTTGCACTAGCTGGTAGTTACATTATGTAGTGGTTACTGCTAGTGGTTAAGTGGTAACTAATTATTTACCATTAAAGTGTCACTGTACAGGACAGTTGTAAACTTACAAAGTGCATCATACTAGCTGATATTCCACTGCTCACAAAATTAGGGGATATTTCCTCATTTTTGTGAGGGGAAATAGGTAGTTACTAAAGTACACTGAAGTAAAAATAAATAATAGTTTGCCCCTCGTCTGTATGTTGTCCTTTCCTGATTTCTATATCAGCATTTTAAATGCTGCATACGTTACCTTAATCTGAACTAACTTCAGACCATTCAGGTGACTTCAGCAGGCATTTGTCTTATCTTGCCTCTTTGCCTATTTTCCAAATTCGGACACACCTTTGTGTACCTATATTTTTACAGGTCTTAGTACAGGCTGCTCCCAGATACGATCAAGGCTACAGTAATCAGTTTGTCATCATTCACGTTTTTTGGGGGTGCCATAAGAATCCCACACATATTGGAAACGTGTACTAGAATAAGATGGTAGTTGTTTAGAACATTTACCCAGTGACTCTTATGTTTGGGCAAGGTATGGCAAAATGTGGAAAAGCTAGATGGATATCAATAGATGCTATGTGGTTAGATTCTGTAAACAAAGCAGTCAGGAAGTGGGAGACAAGTGAGTTACTGTAAAAAAAAAAAATACATTTAAAACAACCCCTGAACTATCAGATGCTGCGTAGTGTGCTGTTTGAAATATTATGAAATCATGCTTGGATCACTTAGATTATCAGGTTTTGCACCAACACTTGACGGGTCCAAGTTAGCTTAAGTGAATTTTGCTGTTACAGCAACATTGTGACAAAGTTACAATCAATTAAATTCAAACTGATTTATATGGCGCTTTTTTACAATGGTGCATTGTCTCAAAGCAGTTTTACAATCTAATATTATCTTAAAAGGCCAATCCCAAATTGAGCAAGCCTAGGGCAACAGGGGAAAGGAAAAACTCCCTGAAAGTAGAAGGAAGAAACCTTGGGAGGACCAAGACTCAAAAAGGGAACCATCCTCCATGGATGGCCTAGATGTTAATTAAAAAATTACATAAGAGTATATTAAAGTAAAAGTAAAATCAAGTAAATATTATAATTTAATCGATAATATAATTTAAATTAGTAATAAAATTCAAAATAAATAACAAAAAAGTAACTCCTCAGCGGTATGTTATTGGAGGCACACCGTCTCCTAATGACTAAATGGTGGAGGAAGTTGCTGCACTCTGGTGAGACCTGGGCACGGTGGGGTTGGGTTCTGTTGATGAAGACCAGTAGAGTGATTCTGAGGTGTAGGAACATCTAAGTGTGTGGTGCTGGAACTGGTACAGGAAAATTACCGAAAATAATAGTTTTTGCCTCAAACACATTTCCACTTCAATTACTATGGTGATTACTATATATCATTTGTAATGAAACAAAAAACAAAAACCACCAGATTTTGCCCAACACACTGTATGTAAACTTCGTTTGTATATTATATATCTATATACAGATATTTAATTGCATATAATAATAATTATTATAATAACTGCATTTAATAACAAATATTAATTGACCACAACATTTGTTTAATAACAAAAGTTCCATACTATATCTGCTCTGAAGTCATTTTAGAGATTTCCCTCCAAACGTTCAGTAATCCACAATAAGAAAAAAAGGCATTTAATATCAACAGTATGTTCTGTAAAAAGTTTTTGAAGCTTCTAAAAGCTATTATCTATGTCTATTATGTCTACGGAGGCGATGTACTCCAAAATCATTAATTGACTAAACATCTATCAGGCATATAGAGACTCAAACTACACACAACCTTGTCTCTGTACCTGTTATTCAAAGGCTGAGTGTCCTGCTCTAAAACACAAGTTTATATACCCCGATTGCAATGGCATCATAATACAGGATTTGTATTATGTGTTGGTCGAATTATTTCACCAAGCTAGAAGTTTCTTTTTGTTTTTCAAACGTGATATGTTTTTTTTTCACTTTTCAGTCTCAAAAAAACTCAAAGATTAAAACATGACAGATTTTGAGTCACAGACACATATACACGCATACATAGGTCAGACACTACCACCTGCCTAATGTTGTGTGGGTCCCATTTCTCTTGCAATATCTCTGACCCATAGAGGCATGGATTCGTCCCCCTAAAGCTGTCCTGTGGTAAATGACACCATAACGTTAGCAGCAAGTCCTACGGAAGCCCATTATTGCCACCTAAAGGGGAAAAAACAAGGGACCAGTGTTAAAATAAAAAATACAACAATTTGGCCAAAAAAGCCACAACTAATGTGATTGTCCAGATGGTCCAAACAGAGACAATGTTAAAAATAAAAGCATATATCAATTTTTAGATAAGACATCATTTTGAGATACTAAGACGAAATGCTAAGTTACTAAGCAATTTTTTAGATACCAGTCGCTTGTTATTTTCTGTAGGTGGTGGTAATGGGCTTCATTATATTAGTGTAATTTCTACTCTATAGCCTTAGCACCGCTGCCTCGCAGCAAGAAAGTCCCGGGTTCAGTCCCAGGGTGCAGTGGCCTGGGTCATTTCTGTATGGAGTCTGCATGTCCTCCTCTCAAAAAAATTAGAGGGCATTTCATTATGGAGTATTTCATTTTGAAGCATCCCCTAGTTTTTGTGGCCAGTATATATTGTTTCCTCTACAGTGCGTAATACTGTACGTTTATCACTAGCTGATAGAACCAGATGGGAAAATATAAATATTTTGGCAGAAGAAATATTTGGCAAAATTCTGTCAAGCACCACAATACTGACATACCTTCACAAATGACACTTTAATCTTGACTGTGCTTTAAAGAAGCCTTATGTTAAATAGTGTCCTAAAAATATTAATATCATCACTACAGGTATGCGCCGTTTAACAGAAACGTTACATTCTGTTAAAACACTGCGGAGAATCTATTCGGTAGTGCATTGCGAATGCCCGTTTAGTTTATGTTCAAGTCAATATATATCAAAGAATAAAGTAGGAATTAACATCTGTCTCCAGTTGGCAACGTAGATATAGGCCTACACTGTTCATAAAAAATGGGGTTCACTTTGAAGTATCCCCTAATATTTGTGAGCAGAATATTTTACATGTCTTAATGTCTTAGTGAGTGTCTCCGTACGTCTGATTTAAACTTTATGTGGACACTGCGCTTGACAAATTACAGATAGTAATTGAACGGGAATATGGGTGATACTTGATAAGGTGTTATAAAGTTATATACAAAGACGTATATGAAAATATATCTAGAACTACCTTGATTTCCTGACAGGACTAGTACTTGGAATGTGGATAGGTTACAATCAGTGGGTTCTACAGGACTTCTGAAGTTGGGAAGCTCATTGCCAGCTTATATCATAAAATTGGTCAGTTTATTTATACATAAATTCTGCAATCCGTTCCATTTCAGTCCGTTCTGCAATCTGTTCCTCTAAATGCTTAACATACCAGTTATCACTAAATATTTAACTGTTAAACATACATTGACAAAGTATTTAAGATAAATACTATATATATAAATGTAAATATTAAATCGAAATGATCAGTATACAACAAAAAGAAATACAACAAAAACACTGATGTTAATTTAAAAGTGTATCGCTTTACAAAAGGCACCCCATAGCTTAAAATGGCCTTGACCCATTGTGTTATGGGTGTAAGACTTAAGCCTTTTTCATTCATTGTCTTCCACTTAATCCACATGGGGTCATGGGACACCTGATACCCACCTGGCCACTCTGGGCGCAAGGGCATGAACAACCCTAGATGGGCCACCAATACATCGTAGGGCGCACACACACACACATACACAGTCATGCACACATTCACACACTAAGGGCTACTTTAGAGATACCAATTAACCTAACACACGACTTTGGAATGTGGAAGAAAACCTGAGTACACAGAGTAAACCCACACAGGCCCAGGGATGGAACCCAGGCCCTTCATGCTGTGAGGCAGTGGTGCTACCCACCGAGCCACCGATGTGGCTCCAGTTGTTGCCACTAATGATAACAGTCTGTACCAGTGAGGCATTGCACTATACAACAACAAACTAAGGAAACTATATTAAACGCAAACAAGGAAATGTTGAAATCAAACAAAGTAAATATTATGAGTGTTTTATTTAGAGTGTAAAAATTGTTCATTTTTACACTCTAAATAAAACACTCATAATATTTGTAGAAATAGTTAAGTAATTTCCTCAAGCACATGCCGGGAAATGGGTTGCAGTTTGTCTTTCGACTGCACTTGCGAAATCTAAGATGGGACTGAGCTCCCAATAATTAAGTGATGATGTATATCTCAAAACAGCTGTCAATCAAAATAACATTTCAGCCTTTCCACTAATCATAATGCGGAAGCTCAGCGCCTAGGCCAGCCAAGGCCCGCCCACAGCTCCATTCATTCTCAGAGACGCTGAACATCTGGGGGCGGGACAAAATCATGGCATTTAATCCAATGACCGTCGAGTTTCGAGGCAATGAAAAAATAACCCGTTCCACGCAGTCTCATAGATGTGAATGGGTGCTCAGCTTTTACGGGAAAATGCATTTACCAAACTATTTCTTCAAATATATGACAGTGACG
>JAUZST010088144.1:0-45811 GCA_034779995.1 Parotocinclus haroldoi
GGTCAAATTTTGGTTTAATGCATATTGCACATTTTCTGTTAGTACAATAAACCTCATTTCAATCCTGAAATATTACTGTGTCCATCAGTTATTAGATATATCAAACTGAAATGGCTGTTGCAAACACCCAAATATTTAGAACTAAAAATGATTAAGATTAATAGGGGTGCCCAAACTTTTTCATATGACTGTATGGTGTCAAATGCTGCACTTACATCTAATAGAACAAGAAAAAAACCAACAAATTAATTATCTGATGATATTAATAGATCATTAAATACTTTAATTAATGATGTTTCAGTACTATGATGGGACCTGAATCCTGACTGAAATGTTCATAGATACTGTTACTTTGGAGGAAACTACAGAACTGCTGATAAACAGCTTTTTCTAACATTTTATAGAGGAACGGTAGATTTTAAATTGGTCTATAATTAGACAGAACATGGCTTTTTTAATTGAAGGTTTTATTAATATCTTCACCCAGCACTCGTTGAACAAAATAAGATTCTGATACCACCATTGTATATAAAGTTAAATATTATGAAGAACATCATGAAGGCAGTGGCCAAAATGCAGAAGGATTCCAGTATATCATTTGTAAATTTCCAAAATTGAGTAAAGAAAAGATAAAGGAAGGAGTCTTCATTGCTTTTCAGATTAGTGTGCAAGATGAGGAGTTCCATCGTATGCTGCATGGCAAGAAAAAGGCTGTATGGACAACATTCCATTAGTGGCAACATATTTCCGTGGAAACACCAGGGCAGACTGCTATAAAGAGCAGGGGGGAAATTTCATTCAGGCATATAAAGAACGTACGTATATGTTTGCACTGCCAGAAGTGGCTATTAATTACATTGTACACAGTGTAGTGTACAGTGACAAAATAGGCATTCAATTCTATTCCATTTAGCACATTCATAATCATTGAAAATTTAAAAAAGGGATTTCAGAACCGGAATATTTTTGAAATTTTGTAGATCAGTGTTATTTGAGATTATTATGATAATTTAAAGGGCAGCACAGTGCATTTTTACATCATATCTCAAGACAACATTGTTCAAGTCTCAGACTGACCACTGTCTGTGTGGGGTTTACATGATCTCCCCATCTGCTTGGTTGTCCTCCCACATTCCAAAGACGTGCATCACATGGCTCAGTGTGTGTTTGTCTTTATGTGCCCTGCGATGGACTGGTGTCCTGTCCAGGGTCGGTTTTTCCATTGTGTGTTTCCAGACAGGCCCTAGTGCTCTGCAACATTAAATTGGATAAAGCATGTATAGAAAATTGATGATGATGAATTGAGGAAACTGCTAGAGTGTGTTAGAGTTTACTTTCTTCAAGTTCAAGAAGTTTATTGTTTATCTTGGAAGAAGTTGAAGAATGTGAGCAAACTCACCAGCATCCCAGAGTCGAAGTTCTGGGCAATGGGCAGGACTGATCAACACTTACACAAAGGCTGAAATAAAGTTATTGCTGAACAAATGTTGAAAAATGCATGCATGTCTTTGGAAAAGATGCCATCGTCTTGTAGGCAGTATATTTTGTAGAATTATAATGTACTTTTGTACATGCCTGACAAAGAGATCACAGGCATGGAGTTTAAGCTACCCTTGTCCTTGGTAATTCCTCCGGATTCCTTGAATTGTTTAATAATATTATGCACTGTAGAGAGAGAAACAGTTCAGTGACCTAGCCATAAGGCTAGCCTCCTAGAGCACCACTCTGTGCTCCAACAGTTACCCTCCTCAGTGAAACATGCACTGAGCAACCTGTTGAAAGAACTCTGGTCATAGATTACACTATATTGTGACACATGAAATTAGCTACCCCTTTAGGGACACCAGCAGCTAGGGTTACATGTATCCCAGGAACCAGAGTGTCGGACATAATAGGGAGCCTTAGTGAGATCCATAGCCATATATTCGGGGATAGTTGGGATAGTTGTTCATGTAGGGGTAACAATATACGCCTTTGCAAGTCAGAAGTTACTAAGAACAATTTTGTAGAGGTGATTAGAGTTGTGAAGGCAATGTCCAATGCAGTAGTATTTAATATACATTTAGTATTTGTTTCATTAACATCTAGGCTGCCCATGGAGGATGGGTCCCCTGTTGAGTCTTGGTCCTCCCAAGGTTTCTTCCTACCATTTTAGGGAGTTTTTCCTTGCCACTGTCGCCCTGGGCTTGCTCAACGTGGGATTGGCCTTTTAAGGCCTCGTATTACTGTAAAGCTGCTTTGAGACGATGCTACGTTGTAAAAAGCGCTATAGAAATAAATACGGAATTGAAGTTGAATTTTGACTGTGGGAGAAGTAAACCCAAACAGACACGGGGAGGACATGCAGACTCCACACAGAAAGAACCCAGACCGCTCCACCCTAGGACTGAACCCGGGACCTTCTTACTGTGAGGCAGCGGTGCCGCCCCACCGAGCCCCCGTGCCGCCCTGGTGACGTTCCCTCAAGGTTCATTTTTGTGCTGTTAGTAATATACTACTCCGAAAGCCTCAAAATTCAGTTTGAGTGGTGAGTGAGATGCAGGCATTAGCGAGCCAGGCAGAATGTTTATCAAATCTTCTCTACGTTCTCTCCTTTCACGTTTGTTTCTGACTGTGAATAACTGATAATAATCAATAAGACAAGTACAGGAAAAGCGTATGTGTTAGATATTCATTTAAGCATTATCATTATTTTGTGGACATTCCAAAGGTTTCACAGACTGTTTTCTTTTTGCTTCTTTAATTATATCTGCTCGCCCAAAGAGCATGCGGTTTATATCTCATGCCTACTTGCAGATTTTTGTAGCGTCTGCACTACCTGCAGGAGCTTAACCTCAAGAGCAGGAAAGCTGCAGCTGTGTTCAAAAACCCAGTTTCTTTTGCAAACTCTTACCTCCAGTTACAGTTTAATGATAATATTAATTCAGTTCTCGAGTTAATAGAGGCAGACGGATGCCTGCTTGCATTTGTAGGTTAATGTGCATCAGTTTACTGAATTCTTTCAGTCAGAGATGAAAATGGTTTGACGTTTGTTTGGCCGTTTTGCCAAAATCTTTTTTTTATCATTATTTTTTTTTTTGATATTTTTAGTATAATCTTCAGATTGTATTTTGTTCTGTTTTTTAATGTGTTTATTCTCTTACAAATCTTCATTTGATGCCTCCCTGTTGCCCGTTTTTACTGAATTATGAGCATTACATAAAAACTAGCCAGTACCGAGCGACCAAACACAATTTTGACCAGTTGTACAGATTTTCAGATGTAACAGTTTTTTTGTTAAACCATAAAAAAACACTTTGAGACACATTTATTTCTTGATTTATTGATCTAAAATTATGACTAGAACTGTCCAGGTTTCGATATGAACACAGAAACATGGGACAGGTGCCTTTCTTATTTAAAAATCACACCCTTTTTCAAATTAGTCGTTGATTTATGGACTGATGACGATATTTAGAGAGCAGGATGGCACGTGACTGATTTATAAAAGCAGATTTATTTTGAATGCAAAAAAAAAAAAAGACACAAAATTGTTCAACGTAAAAAATGTTATTTCATCTATAAATGCAATGGGTCTTTTTTTTCTAAGTCAGAAATAAATGAAAAGTTACCAGGTAACAATGCAGGAAAACAATGATCCATTATAATCCACATGGTGTTGCGGGCCAGCCGGTGCCCAACCGGTAACTTTAGGCGTAAGGGCAAGAACATCCCTAGACGGGGCGCCAATCCATCGTAGGGCACGCATGCTAAGGGCTACGTTAGAGACACCAATTAACCTAAGACACATTCTTGCTGTGAGGCAGCAGTTCTGCCGTCCTGCCAGCGATGATTATCTCAAAATGTAGTTATTAATCTGACTACTATTAGATTGTAACTCTGCTTACTTTGGTCAGGGTCACCTATTCCGGAATTTTTTTACATTTACAATTTTTTGTAATTTGTTGTGCTAATTATGCAATGGGTGCCCTTATCTAGGGTTGGTTCCCACCTTGTGTCCTGTGTTGCCAGTTAGGCCGTCCTTCCCCATGGCCCTGAATTGAATTTAACATGTATGATAATAAGTTATAATAAATGAAATGTGCAATAATGTCACATTTTTGGACATAGTTTGTGTTAAGAAGCAGAAAAGATGTATAGGACGTCTAATCTGTGGCTCTAAACCTTCAGTATCTTTGGTGTACAAATTCAGTTGTGCTGTTTAGAATCATTTCTGTAACCTGTGGAGCTTGCTGGTGGTTTGACACGCACCAATGGTGTGGTTACAGCCCCGTGCTGCCAAACCATGTGATATTAATGGTATTTTTTGAACGTTTTAAACCACCCCGGCTGCTCTGCTGATCGGTTGCATCATTTCATTTCTCGAGCTGACGACAGGTTCTTCTTTCAGATCTTCTATCCTGAGACGACAGATGTGTACGATCGCAAGAACATGCCCAAGGTCATCTACTGCATTCATGCGCTCAGGTACAGACGCTGGATTAACGTCCCCTTCTGTCTCCTCATGTTTTAATCAGCGGCTCATGCGGTGAAACGTGCAGCATTATACATAAAAGTTAACTAGGGGAGGATACAAACAGAAGCGTGTGTGGTTTGTGTTTCCTAAGCATCGCCATGACAACCAAACCCACACATGGAGCTCAGGTCCTGTAAGGGCTGACGGTTTCAGTGACGAGCGCATTGTGGTGCATCTTCCCCAGAACCCTACTGGTTTATTTCCTGCTCGCTTTCAGTCACTTCCGTTTTGCCTCAGAGGCGGACATTGTTGTTGACACGCAGGTGGCCTTTTCAGCAGATTTGTAGTATGTTATAAGAAATTGCACTGTCAAAGCACGAGACGTTTGGTGTTTACCAAAAGGACTGGGTTTACGTTTGATCCAGGCACAGACATTATATCAAATCGAATACTATAACCAGGCGTATTATAAGACCGATTTCTGCACCTGGTGGTTTCCTATTTTCTAAGTGGCATAACTCTAAAGCATGTTCATTAATATGCAGTCGCTTTCAGCTCAGCTCAGTGTTAACTCTGAGCACTAAAGCATGTCTTTTGTTCCGTTGCCACATGTCCTGCTAAGCCGTGCAGGAAATCTGTCTTAAGCGGTGGTTTCTGTTTCCTTTCTGCACATTGCTTACAATTATGCATTACAGTAACGATTCTTATTGCTTGTAACCAGGACCGTACGATCTAAATTTCCTTCCACCTCATGTACCACGTGATGAGCATGACAATAAAGCCTCCTTGTAACCTTGATTACCTCGAATTAAACACGACCCCTGTTTGCCAGTACAGTGCCATACAAGTGCAAAGATGATTACTGCCCTCGCTACTGTCCATTTAAAAATGTTCATTTAGCAGACGCCCTTATCCAGAAGATTTAATACAGTCTTACAATCCAAACAATTGACGTGGGTTACGACCCTTGCTTAAGGACCCAACTGTGGCAGTGCTGGAATTTCAGTACCTTTTGGTCCAGAGGTCAGTATTTTAACCGCTAGGCTACCACAGTGCCTAATCTTATTAATCCTATAATATTAATAATAAAGACTTCTCAATAAATCTTACTAATAATCATTTCTTGTGAGCAGTACACGTACGGTACAAGCAGTAAAACCAGAGAAACGGATCCTTTTGCACGCATGATCAGGTCTTTTTCGTTTTTACCGGACCTGTATATATTCCCACTACATTAATAGTAATATTAATCCTAAAATTGAATGAGTAGGTACAGTAAGCTAAAGCAGTACATTTATTTCTGATGACTTTTTTGATTTCATGTCCAGGTTCATCCGCAGGCTGTAACTGTAAGTGACATTAATCTGTATAAATAACTGATGTGAAACTGTCGTTTGCCTCTAAATATGACAGTGATTGTTTCAGCGGTTTTCAGATTATTTGTACCTCTTTGTCAGGTGTTTTGGTTTTTTTTTTTTTATGTTAATCGTCATGCCTGTGTAACACCAGGCCTGGCTGGAAGGGCCCCGGTCGGGATTTGATCTCTTGTCACTTTGGCAGCAGACTTGCAAAGCGCCTCCATTCCATCGGGGCGCCTCGATCAGGCCACGTTTTAGAAGTAATTCCTTCAGACTCCCTCTGAATACTTTATGACTGAGTCTTTATTTAGCCGCTATAGGTTAGAGTAACAGGACGTATCAGTGAAAGCTCCCTGCTGTGCGGACAGGCGAGTGCAGTTAGCACATTCCTGCAGGGACTGCTTCACCGTGTTCGTCTTGCTTATGGTCTGCCTGACCGGTCTTGCATCCTCTCACTTCCTCACACAAGCTCTTCCTTCCTGAGTGTGTATTCAGCTCTGGAGCAGCACCGAGATCCAGGGAAAATCCCTCTGAGAAGAGGAAACAGCCAGTATTAAAATAAGCAAACCCTCAGCGCAGCCTGTTCTCGTTTGTAGGGTCAGGATATATGCTTAGATCACTGGCTGACGTTTGCATGTCCCGCTTTATAAATACGAATCACAAAAATACGTCAGGAAGTTCCATTTCCATTCCCACTTTATGTCCGAGGCTGCAAGCTGTTTGATCAGAGTGAGCCTGTAGCTAGGAGTGAAACATCTTGCCCTTTGCCCCTCAGCAGGTAAAGAAAGAAATCCCTCATTGTTTTCACTGGTCAAAAGTACAGGAAGTGCATTGATCTTATCTCCACGCACACACTCATTCACACCGTGCACGACTCGCTTCAATAATTAAAGCAAGACTTGTGCTGAATCAGGGAGTGGATGAAAGTTTAATGGCGTTTCCAGGCACCTGTAATCTTAAGACCTACTTTTAACACGTGGTAGACCGCGAGCCTGCAGCAAGACCTTCGACATCCTGACCTCTAGTGGTTATAAGCGTGCATCACACCTTCATGCTCTTACTGTATTAGGTTTCCCGGCTCTGCTTGGTTTGAATAAAAGGTTTCCCTCCTTACGCACCGGTCTCTATATGACAGTACTCCTCCTTACTTACAACTAATAACTACTCACCCCACTAACCTTATTCATGAGGTCTACAAACTCAAATCAACTCCACTTAGCTCAGCTCAGGTTCTGTCCTACAGCTGGTCTGTGTAATTCTCACCCTGACCATCGGAGGGCGCCACAGACGATTTTTAAAAAAGAGGAAAAAGGAATTTATGACCCTTAGGAAACCTTTTGGTGGCTTTAAAAAATAAAAGTGATGCTTTGTTATTATTATGTTATTTATTTGTCTTTTTTTTTTATTCTTTTTTTTTTTTTTTTACCTCGTCTTAAATGTGTCATGGGTCTTTCCTGTGTTACATTTGTAACTTGTAATGTTTGTCTTGTGTTTGTTTTGCAGTTTATACCTGTATAAGTTGGGAATTGCTCCACAAATCCAAGACTTGCTGGGAAAAGTGGATTTCACAGGTATACACAGAAGAGCTATATAGTTATAAATGCAAATAACAGTCACACTGAATCTGGTAGCGGTTTTAAAATAGGAGAAGCATTTATGTTCATAATGGCAGAGTTAGTATTTGAACCCGGCACCTTCTTTTTCAAAAACCGTGTGCACCGCATTCATTACATAATCTCTATGTAATATAATCTCTCATAATCGACATCAAATGCACACCCTAATTAATAATAAAACCTCTAATCTACTCCCAGTTGTGATTTTCATAACTGCAACTCGCCACATGGTTCAGTAGGTGATTAACAAGCCAATAAAGCAGATAAGTGTTTGCTATGCCTGTGTAAACTCATTTCCATCACAAATAACAATGCAATGTGGCCTTTGGGTGGTGTAGGATAGAATCTTAATGCACGAGCACAACCTCGGGGATCTGGATACAAGTCCACATATTGCCCTCTAGCACGGTCAGACCCCACATGCAGACCTGACTGACTGTGTTTGAGAAAGGTGAGGCTGGTTAGAAGAAGGAGGAACAAGGTCCCTGTGAGAGACTGGCATCTTGGTACTGCGATGATTAGCCCTGAAACCTCCATGAACCTGACAAGGAAAATTCACTCTTTTAAAAAATTTTTTGTTTTCTCTTAATGAAATGCTCCTCTGAAAATACTCCACCTATTTTAATTCAAATGCCCCAACACTGTTTGTTGGTTACTTTATGTATTTATTCATTTTTTTCTCATTTTATCCTAACCTGATCTCAGTTGGGATTACAGAGGGAGGACGGGCAGCTATCTTGAGATTTGTGGGGCAGACGAAAGCATACTGGGAATAGTACAGGGTCCCTGTTGCTGCCTGGGGAAACCCTTCTCTGTCTGGTGTGATTCCTGACCCAAGCTAAAGGCATTCAATCTCATGCCATGTGTGCCATGTCTTTCTGCCACTTTTGCCATCTCCTTGATCACAAATTTCTCTTCCCCCACCCCCCCATCTGACCCTTTTCCCTTCAGACACACTATGACATAGACCTCAACTTTTTTGCTGTAGATTTAATTCACTCTTACAAAGCAGTGGACGCTGTAAAACTAAATAAAAATGATGCGTGCATTCTATTTCCAGTATTTGTCCCTATTGAGCTCTAGAGATACTCAAATGCTGGTCAGGTCTGCAAAGCATAACCCTCATATCACTGAAAAAGTTCAATTCAGTTCAATTCAATTTTATTTCTATAGCGCCTTTTACAACGTAACATCGTCTCAAAGCAGCTTTACAATATTACATGATCTTAAAAGGCCAATCCCACGTTGAGCAAGCCCAGGGCGACAGTGCCAAGGAAAAACTCCCTTAAATGGTAGGAAGAAACCTCGGGAAGACCAAGACTCAACAGGGGACTCGACCTCCATGTTAATTAAACAAATACTAAATGTATATTAAATCATAGCAAAATTAGGTTAAAAAGTCATGCTTACTCACTGTTATGCAAGAATGTTATTCTGGTATGCTTTTCAAATAGGAGAAGAAGAAGTAGGGTTTTTTATTTTTATCCCAACCACATACATGCACGCAGTGATGATGAAAAGCGGCTCTTGCAGGTGTAACATCAAACGTTCTGTATGAATACAATGCATATTGACGCAAATATAAATAAAAGTGCAGAGAACACGACAGAAAGACGCTTAACAGGAAAACACAGCACCCAAAATGACTCACAAATGATATTTGTCGATATTGCTATACGTGTAGTCAGAATTCTGGTGAAGATGAAGATATTCTGCCAGGGTGAAGTGGTATGGAACCGGTACTAGAGCAGAGCTAGGAAGAGAAGCTTACGTCTGTGAATCTATATGAGCAGCAAGGCAGTTCTTAAACCTGGTGTTTCCATGTTCTTTCCTGTGTGTACAGAGGAAGAGATCAGTAACATGAGGAAAGAGCTGGAGAAGTACGGTATCCAGATGCCAGCCTTCAGCAAGATCGGTGGCATCCTGGCAAACGAGCTTTCAGTGGATGAAGCTGCTCGTGAGTAACGACTCGTCTGTCAGGAGACACATGCTAAGCTAAGCGTGCTAATTATGCAGTATTGGATCCTACTAACGAATCACATCATTCTGATCTCAGTGCATGCTGCTGTAATTGCCATCAATGAGGCTGTGGACAAAGGGCAGGCGGAAAGCACCATGGCAGCTCTGCAGAACCCAAACGCCATGCTGAGGAACATCCAGAAGAACCGGGCCCAGGACTACCAGGACACGCTCAGCCAAACCAAGAGGAGGAAGGAGAATCTCGCCTCAGGACGTGTAAGCAACATCATGGAATCAGTTTACACACTAAAAAAGCTATTGAATGACATTTTAAGTTTTAGATAGAACAAATCTTTGTGTCTGCAGTGGAACCTCGGAGTTCAAACGTAGTTGGTTCGGGAAGGCTGCTCAAAATTGCTTTTGTGCCAAGTCAGAATCAAATGTCTCCAGAAGAAGTAATGGAAAAACCTCGCTCTAGAAATGATCAAAAAGATTGTTTTTGACGCCTGTGTTCGTATGTAATTCATTATTAAAGGCATGGATGAAGCAGAGGAATGATCAGCATTAGATGGCACAAACAGGGGTGCAAACAGATTCCCTGATCTGTAATATTTGCACTGAGACTGGGGTAGCGGTCAGATAAACAAAGATGCAGCGTTTTCAGAATTCGGCTAATAATACAAAGAAAAAATGTACATAGATTTTTAACTAATGAATTATACCTATTATACCTATTAGGCCATGACCTAATTAAGCTAAACGGGACGCGTCGAACTAAAAAAAACTAACAAAATCGCCCTATTTCAGCACATGTAATAATGTATTCCCTATGATGGTTCTCGTTTTCTCCCTCTTAAGGCAAATCCTGGAGACATTTAAATCACTCACCTAAATAATCTGACTTTTTTAAATGCTTGGTTCTTCCCTGTTACATTGGATTCAACTTTGTGTGCGTGTGTGTGTGTGTGTGTGTGTGTGTGTGTGTCTAGCGCTTTTCCATTGCGACTGAAGAAAGAGATGTATACGAGGAGTTACTGACCCAGCAGGAGATCCAAAACTGTTTGGACCTGTTCAACTGTGAGTCCACACTACCGCACTATTGCTCACTATTACTCACCATGGGTTCCATTCCATTTCAGTGCAAACAAAAAGTAGATTATGCACAAGTTTTCTGTTCTGACAACAGTCGTGGCTCATCTTCTTTCTGTAGCATATGCGGCTATACAGCAGGTGAACAAGACCATTGATGCCCAGGATCATCAGGCTCTCCTTACTGCCCTCAGGCAACCTGCCCTGGGCATCCTCAGTGTCTTAGATGCCAACTCCTCATGGTACCTCGATCATTTCACATCCTGCAGAGAACACAAAGCTAAGGTGGGTCCAAATATTGCGTTATCTCATGTATCCCATGTATATATATATATATAAGTATAGTATAAGTATTGTAGGAAAAAGGTAACACTGAGAACATGGGAGCCACCTGAAGTATGAACTGAACTGAGAGCATGCTACATTCCAGAGTTGTTTACGAATCACTTTATGCAAACCAAATTCAGATTTTATAGTGCTTTTATTTATTTATTTTTTATTTTTTATTTTTTACAATGGAGCATTTTCTCAAAACAGCTTTACAAGTTTATATTATCTCCTTTTATCTAAGCCCTTTCCCAAATTGAGCAAAGCTTGGATGATAGTGGTGAGGGAATTTCCCTAAATATTAAAAGGAAGAAATCTTGGGAGAACCCATGCTCAAAGGGACCAAACCTCGTTGGGTGGCTTGGATGATATGTGTAAGATTTAAAATAAGTTATTGAGTGAATACGTTTTTTAGTTTAAATAAAAGTCCTAGTTGAGATGTGACTCTCTGGTGTTCAAGTCCAAATTTGAGTCCCTAGTCAGTTTTAGGGTGAGACCAAGTTGTGTCTCGAGTTAATAGCATGCAGGTAGAATGCAAACCTGGAGTTATTAGCGTCTAGAGTCGATTCTGAAGCGAGTCTTGGGTCTCTAGTATCCAAATTAGTGTTGAGTTTAAAATCTCCAACATGGGTCTTCAGTCTAAAGACCTAATCATGCGAGTCTGTGTCAAATCTTTCACGAGTCTGAATGAATGAATGAATGAATGAATGAATTGAAGTGGTGGGATGTGTTATGCCCGTGCTGCCGGGGCGAACCAAAGCGCACACATTTCAACCCCGAACGCAGCCGTGTTATAAGATGATTCCTCTAAAAGACATCAAAAGGCATGTGGAGTTAAATTCCTCCATTCTTTAGCTTTATTTTATTTTAATGCCACCCCTAATTGTGCTATCCTACATCATTTAAAGTTTATTCACAACTGTAGTGGATGAAAACACAACTTCATTCAAATTTTTTTTGGCCGAAATTCTGTAAATGCCCATCCCACTTGCGAAAGGTTTAAAGTAAAACCACAGTTCTTTGGTGTAAAGTAAGTGAACTCATACAGGACCTGTTTGCTCTGCAGGACGTCGGTGCTGGAGCTCAGTTGGACAGGGACGAGATTCAGCGAGCTGTTAACACCTGCAATGACTTTGCTGAAGCCGAGAAGAAAAGTATGGATACTGTTTCTCAGTGCTGTACAAACAGGCCTCCCAAATGTCACACGCCACATTTTTTAAACAACTACTCAACCAGTAATGACATCATCATGTTTTAGAGTTACAGTAAATGTCGTACAACTGCTTGTTTCCTTAGGAAACAAACCAATGTCACTGACAATGCTAATGAAAGAGAATCGGACTGTCAAATGTTAGTACATGGGGTGTAAGATTACAGTGGAACTCTTGCTTGTGAAAATTAATTGTGCTTTATGTTCATCAATCTTACGGTCGTAGGCTACAGAGGCAATTTAACCAACTGTCAATTTGATCATTTTTACATTCAGTAAAAGACGTTCCTGTTGTAAAGTCCAGAAGTTTGTGAATGAATCTGTCAAATTCGTTTGGCGTTGCTTCCTTTCTGGAGACAAATCTTCCTCCAGGTAGTCTGTACACTACTGCAGCACTGCTAGGATCCACGTTTGAGTGCCAGCTGTGCCACATACAGACATGTTTGCTGTGTCTGAGTGAGAGGACTCTTGTCTGGGCATCTAGTGTTAACTCACTATTTAATACAGTATATAAAATACTGTACTTTTAAAGCCTTTAATTTTACCTCTTGCTTTTACTTCTTGCTTTAATCGCTCCTGCTTTTAAGGTTCTGAATTGAACCCCAGCTGCATCACAAAAACCTGCTTTTTTTTTTAGAAATTGGGAGGTTCCTCTGACCTGTCCCAAATTTCCCTAATCATGCCCTCCGCTATTTAAACCTCTCGTCTGAAGTGGTCAAATCCACCTGCTTTCAGAGTTTGTTTTTTGCCAAATTCAAGCTTTCTTTCTTTAATTTTCCTGATCTCTAAAAAGGACTAATGAATCCGCTTGATCGTTAATTACCTTGATCATGTCTGCAGGAGTCATCGCTATTGCTGAGATCAATGAGGCCCTGAACTCTGGAGACGCAGAAAAGAGTCTTTTTGTAAAGTGCAAACTTTTTTAAACAAAAAACTTTAGTCCCCTGCAATTAACATAACTTTAATAACTAGAAATAGTCATACAGTTGGTGTACAGAGAATGCAATGACTTTATTAGAAGTCCATAAACAGAAGACATCAAACATGACATCGTTATGTTGTGTCACATAAGAGCAAAGTTGAATATGATGCACACATTGGGGTGTGAAATTCCCTTAAAAATGTATATGCTTCTTGCTGCACAATTAATAATGTAGTTATAAAGCAGTAGTATTAATAACGCGGGTAGCAACTTGTATGAGCGAAATGTATACTTTTTGTTTTTGTTCATTACAGAGCAAGATTCCATTTCTGTGATCAACACCGTCATCCGTCTTGGTATTGCAGAGAACACCGTTGAGGCGCTCCAGAACTCGGATGCCCAGCTACCCTTGGTTTATCCCAGTGCTGCCAACCTGTACCAGTCTGAACTCTTTAGCCTGCAAAACGGTTCAAAGGTCTTTTAAGTGTCATTTCTCGGGTGCGCTCTCGATATAATCTTGGAATGATTGTTTTGTTGTGACGCCTGTCTTGGGAATGTCTCAGAATAAAACAGGCCTGAGCCACGAGGAGCTGTGCGTCGCCGTCGAGATGCTATCAGGCGTGGTCGTCTTAAACGAGCTGTTGGACACTAAGGACAGTGTGGCTGTCAGTGAGCAACTGTCTGACTCACCGCTCGGTTTCAGCAACATCGACCATGACAACATGCAGAGGTAATCAGACTGGAATCCGATTGCGTTATCCTGCATAATATGTAATTCAGCTTATGACCATTTAAAACGATCTCTAGTTTTCTTAAAGTCTTCATGAAATGTGTGGGACGTACTGTGATAAAGCTTTCACTCTGGCAAAACGTTTCAGGACGATTGGTTTTGAGTGCCTGTTCTTTTAAATGATACTGAACCACTGCTCACTTCCTCACCAGTGAGTCATGAGCTCAAATTGTTCCCATAATCATTAAACGACGTCATCAACATAAGGAATTTGTTGCGGTAAGGTAATTTAAACATTCATGTTGGTTCTTAAGGCCTTGAGTCACAGTATCGGCAGAATCTTGGACTGACTCGTGCCATTCGGTTCTAATTTTGGTTGTTCAGCGTGTGGATACAATCCGCTTCAGACCACCTTCTAGAAGTCATTTATGTAGTAAGGTTTAAATCTGATATAGACGGGTGCACTTATAAAATCTGGGCTCTGAAATCTTGAAATCTGTATGGCTTATGGCTTAAAAAAAAACGATCCACTCTAAACAGATCCTGTATGTTCTTTCCATCTGACTGGAATATCTGATGTGACTGAAGGGACTGAACAAAAACATGCTTCATTTCCCAACAGGTATGCGGACACATTGATCAAACTCCGAGCTGAATCTGTGACTCAGGGCCAGGAGTTTCTCACCTGGAACCAGATTCAGAAGTGCATCGACACGGTCAACTTCCAGGTTCACGAAGAACACGAAAGTAAGCATGAGCAGGAGGCTGAGGGAATGCTCTGTCCTGGGACGGTGGTGGCTTAGCGATTAAGTGCTGAACTATGGAGCAGAAGGTCCAGGGTTCAAATCCCACCTCTGCCACAGTTGGGTCCCTGAGTTGGGTCCCTGAGCAAGGCCCTTAACCCACAATTGCTTGGATTGTAAGACTGTATTCATTGTAAGTCGCTCTGGATAAGGGCGTCTGCTAAATGACATAAATGTATACAGTCATGTGCAAAAGTCTTAGGGCACCATTAGATGCTGTTTTAGCAACAATATAATGATCATATCTAATTATTTCTCGGAGATTATTTCCTTTCAAATTGACAGAAGTTTGTGAATGAATCTGAATCTATGTAATACAGTATATAAAATACTGTACTTTTAAAGCCTTTAATTTTACCTCTTGCTTTTACTTCTTGCTTTAATCGCTCCTGCTTTTAAGGTTCTGAATTGAACCCCAGCTGCATCACAAAAACCTGCTTTTTTTTTTAGAAATTGGGAGGTTCCTCTGACCTGTCCCAAATTTCCCTAATCATGCCCTCCGCTATTTAAACCTCTCGTCTGAAGTGGTCAAATCCACCTGCTTTCAGAGTTTGTTTTTTGCCAAATTCAAGCTTTCTTTCTTTAATTTTCCTGATCTCTAAAAAGGACTAATGAATCCGCTTGATCGTTAATTACCTTGATCATGTCTGCAGGAGTCATCGCTATTGCTGAGATCAATGAGGCCCTGAACTCTGGAGACGCAGAAAAGACTCTTGCTGCTCTGCTCCTACCCACAGCCAAACTACATGGAGTGAATCGAGCCACAGCCAAACACTACCACGATCTGCTGCTGCACACCAAAGACCTTATATGCAAGGTACAGGCTTAAATAGATCTGGTTTCCCTGTGCAGCTTTGTCCTACAGAACAATGGTGCTTTTTTTTTTCTCTGAGCGAATATATAAGAAAAGCTGCCCCCGTCAGCACACACATCCACCGGCCGAAAGAATATAGTGATTAAGTGCAAAAAAAAAAAAAAAATGTAACTTATACCTTTTTTAATTTTCTCTTTCTCTTTCGCTCTTTTTTGTGTTTTTTATTATTTTTGTTGTTATTTTTTGAGTGAAAATACCTTTTTAAGCAATGTTACATATAATTCTATATTTATATACTTATTTATTTATATTTTTATTTTGGCTTACCTATTTTTTCTTTAATAGCTTTACTTGCAGATGCGATCACAGGGTTGAATGAATGAAAAATGAATGGATTTTCCCAAAGCAATGATGTATTTTTGAACTACAAGAAAGAAAAAGAAAACAATTGGAAAAACAAATGGGCTTCATAAGCACTGCTCATAAAAAGGAGAGGACATTACAAATGAATATGAAGGGATAAAAAAGAAGCATTTCATTCATTCTCCTCTCTTTTTTTTTTCTTTATTTAGTGAAAATACCTTTTTAAGCAATGTTATATATAATTCTATATTTATACGTTTATTTTATTTTATTTTTTTTTTACATTTTTTACATCAACAAAATTGTATTTTGACAAACTCGGAGCAGACCAAGCCTCATGCACGCCCGATGATGTTTCGGCTATTTTGGATCAAGATCAGCTGCCCCTGCTGCGCTTTGAGGAACCCTCTTTAGAGTTTGTCGTTTTTGCTATGAAATAGGTAAGGAACGGGTCCAGGCAACTGTGAAAGCAGCACATGCATACAGCCAGGTTAAAGTAATTATAATAGTCGTCTTGTTGCCTGGTATAAAGTCTTACATAGTGCACAAAGTGGATGGTGTTACTCGGGGTGAAACACAGCAAAAAAATCACAAGCACCAATGTGCTCGCCTTGATGTAGTGCACGTAATCACAGCTGGACTGGCTCAGCTGGATTACGACGCATCCGTAGGCGAAGGTGATGATCGCAGAAGGGAGTACAAAACCTAGACATATAAGGCACAACCTGTACGGGATCAGGAGCTTGTACTTTGTCTCTTCGTAATTCAGAACGTCATGACATGTGGTGATCCCGGCGCTGGCCAGAGGGTAAGTTTGACGAACGAAGAGTTCCGGGGCCATGGCCAAAGCAAAAACCAGCCAGACGGTCAGGCTCGTCCAGGCTGTGCAGGATCTTTTAGCGAGGCCCCTGTAGAGGAACGGATGCACCACGGCCAAGTAACGCAACACGCTAATGCACATGTGGACGTGTATAGAGCAGTATATGTTGCCGTAAAAACAGGCCGTCACCAGTCTGCAGGCCAGTTCCCCAAACACCCAGTCGTTGCCATTCAGCCGATAGTGGACTTTAAGGACCAGCGAGAGAAGGAGCAGAAGGTTTGAAACCGCCAGGCTTAAATAGAGAATCGCACTAGACCATTTTGGGGTCTTATAACGCAAAACAACTAGTACCATGGTGTTTGAAAGAATTCCTGTAACCATAGCAATCACATACAGTAACGGTATGATCCTGGCGCCGACCATCCCAGATCCCAGCACATGATGGTTGGAGGTGTTGAGTTCCAGTAAATCCAGAGTTGAGTTGTGCTTGTTCAAATCCACTTTCTTTCCATGAAATGTTTTTGGGCGTAGGCCATTCACAGTCCTGTTGTCTGCTGAAACAGACACGGCAGAAACGGACAGCTATGCACATGGTTGTTTAAAGGCATAAATCCATGATTAAAAACACAAAAAAGATGAAAGCCCAAAAAATAAGAACGAATTTGAAATGAATGAAACATTAAAGGTCTAATGTATTGTTCCATAAGAAATTGTTGGATCGGTTTTATAAAACATTCAAACGGTAACGAACATTCAGATTTGCTTAGCAAATTGTTGCAGTTGTATTTATTTAAATTATCCTCACTTTATAACGCCCGTCAGTTGTCAGGTCGCTACATGATTGGGAGTTAGAAGTAAAAAAAAAAAAAAAAACGTCTTTAGGTACTTCGGTGGCATGGCAGTAATTTGCTACGCCTCAGCGTAGTGACTGAGGTCAAGGTGCTCAATCGGTCGTGTCTGACTGAGGGGAGGAATAACAACCTCCTAAGAAATCTAACAAATAAACAATGCCTTTTTTTTGGTTGGGTCTCATGACTCTTTTGATAGCAGTACTTTGAATTTGAAGATCTTAAGGATATGTTCTTTTTTTTTGTGGGCTTACCTATTTTTTCTTTAATAGCTTTACTTGCAGATGCGATCACAGGGTTGAATGGATGAAAAATGAATGGATTTTCTTAAAGCAATGATGTATTTTTAAACTACAATAAAGAAAAAGAAAACAATAGGAGAAACAAATGGGCTTCAGAAGCACTGAAAAGGAGATGACATTACAAATGAATATGAAGCGATAAAAAAGAAGCATTTCATTCATTCCCCTCTGCTTAATCCACACGGGGTCGCGGGACAGCCTGTGCCCACCCAGCAACTCGGGGCGCAAGGGCAGGAACAATCCTAGATGGGGTGCCGATCCATCGTAGGGCACACACACACACACACACAGTGACACACTAAGGGACACTTCTAGAGACACTAATTAACATGCATGTCTTTGGATTGTGTGAGGAAACCGGAGTACCCGGAGTAAACCCACACAGACACGGGGAGGACTCGACACAGAACTCAACCCTTGGATTGAACCCTGGACCTTGTTGTTGTGAGGCAGTGGTGCTACCCTCCGTTCTGCCCAAAAGAAACATTTGATTTTTTTTAGTTACAAGATGTAACTTGTCATCAACAAGATGATCAGAAAAGCAAATGAAAGTTGTTTGCTTATGCAAATGAGATCCCAACTTAATGGCGATTGAGTAGCATGTGATATATTCATGGGGGTGAACAGAAGCATGTCAAACTAAACCAGAGTGCCTCCATGGACATGATCAGATTGTCCAGCAGTTCTTCTGGAATCCTCTTTGTGTTCGTTTCGAAATATGAGCAGTGTAGATAAATCCCTCTCACCGTAAAGCTACTCACTTACAAGCAATTCATGGTTTAACCTCAGTTACACAGTAAATAATAGAGAAACGTGTTGTGTATAAATCCATGATCGCTTACCTTTGTCATGAACTTGGCTTGATTGAGCAAGGACAAAAGCATACAGGAGTACCGCAAGCATAGTTTCTCTCCACATTTTATCTCCTCTTAAACTTTTAGTATTCATTCAGGCTTCCAGCTGATGTTTGTTTTCTTTTGTCTGGCTGTAGCATATTACTAAACAAAAATCCAACCAGCATTATCAGAAGTCCTGAGTGTCCCGCTCCCTATGGATGTGCCTCAGTTATGTACAGATGTGTGCCAGATTTCCTGTCCAGACTCGTATGAAACTGGTTTCATAATCACTCAGTCGCTGTGTTGCACACGTCAGGGAACAGTGTAGCAGCACTGTGGGTGGAGTTTACCCATAACTGGCTTAAACGGTTAAACAGTGTTATGTTATAATAATAATACTAATAAAAAATAATGGCATATTACCTACATTGTCTAATAATATATTTTTATAATAATGAATACAAACATGCAAATCTAATAATAAATATATTAATAAGCATACAAATACAATAATGTTTGCTAAAATTTTTTTACTAACAGTAAAAGTACTAGTTGCATTTTATTAATAGTTACCTTTAGTACTGGAATATATTTTAACAGTAATGAATAAGAACAAATAACCATACTATTATTTACATGATTAATTATAAATATGTTAGTAATGCATTTCAATAGTAATGATTACTATTACTACAAAAGTGATAATAATAATTAGTATTTCCTAGTGTTTACTATTTATCTTAATAATGATCAATCAATAAAGTAATGATAAAAACATACAGTTATTATAATAATAATGAACTTTTAATAATAATAATAATAATAATAATAATAATAATAATACACTTCCAAACTTACTATGTATTAGTATATAGTTTCTAGAACTATATTAAATTAAAACTGTGCTAAAAATCACAACAATCAGTTAGGAAAAGAACGTAAAAAAACATTTCGTTTAGCACAGTGTTATTGGCAGCAGGGGTCGGTCTGCTTATTTATATGCACATATTGTGCTGTAAAATCCACAGATCCAAACTGTGAGTTTTTGGTTGAGGCTGTTGGGGGAGGGGTAGGGTTCTACTCCGTTTCCTCCAAAAGTATTTATATGTTTCCCATTTCAGTGTACTGTATATACAGTGTGTAAATACTTCCTCTGACCAAGCCCTGTGCCTTTTTTTTTTAAATAATAGAGATCAGGAGATGAATCTGCAGTCCTGTGGCTCGACCAGATCCAGGAGGCAATACACGCTGCGAATCAAGATGAAGAAGATGCTCTTAAATGTAGGGGATGCCTTAATAATTCTACAACTTGTAAAAAGTTCCTGGTCATGTTCTCAGCACTGTTCGAGGCATATCACCTGAACTGTATGTTGACGGGGCTGGCCTGACACTTTGAGAATACTACATTATCTAATAGGTAGTGAAATCTGTATAGCTGCAAAAATGGTAAAGGAACAGCATAGATGAATTCGAGTAAACCAGTAATTAAACTAGACACTACATGATAACAGACAGAACAACAGCTTGCTTTGTCTGATGGTAGTGGCTGAAGCAGTGGTGGACATTAACCGAGCAGTAGCAGCAGGGGACGAGCAGGACACTCTGGCAGCTCTACAGAATCCCTGTGTGGGACTGAGGGGAGTTCTGGCTGAATGTGCTACCATTTATCAGGCTGACCTGGCATTGCTACAGGAGCAAAACACACAGCAAGGTACCGTAATTGTGTTACCGTGAAACCACCTCACCAGAGGATTTGAAGCCTTACACCTCCCACATTTTAGTGCAGGGTGCATGTGCTTTTACATATGCTGGAAATAATAATAATAATCTTGTATACCGGCCAGATAGAAATGTGTCGCTTTGTGTGAAATAGGATTTTATCCATCTTAAATCGTAAACAGAAAAAAAATTGTATTCATATTTTTGGGTCACTAATCATAATGTGATGTGAAGCCACAAGTAAATCAATAAATAGGATATGCTGAATGTTGTGTCTTAAGCTTAAAACCCTCTCAACCCTCTTTCAAAGGGAATTGCGATTGGGTGAAGCTCAGAATCAAGGACAAATACGACTTTTTCTACAACTTGAGAACCAAGGAAGGGACGTGGATCGAACCGGAAGACTTTGTCCATAACGAGGCCCAGCTGACAAAAGAGGACATTCAGGTATCGAAGTGGTAGTCATTAATCAAGCCACTCATGACCCAAAGAACTAAAGAAAGATTAAAAGTGTCCTGGCGAGACAGAAACTTGACAGATATACGAAGCTCATGCGGAAACAGTTTTTAAAAAAGATTAACCAGAGAGTAATCTGGTATAACACAGAGAGATCCAGAACCTTTAACCCGGCCGAACAAAGACCCGTTAACCTGGTAGAACCGAGACAGAACCAGAACACTTTACCAGAAAGACAGAACCGAAAGTTTTAACCTGGCCGAACAATGACAGAAATGGAACCTTTAGCATGATGGAACACAGACAAAACTAGAACCTCTAACCAGGTAGAACAAGCATAAAACCAGAACTGTTGGAACATTACGGATTTGCACTTTGACTAAAGAGTGACTGGCAAAGCAGAATTTAAATCCAACTCAAACCTCGTGTCACCAGGTTCCAACTTACTAACAGAGAAACTGGTCTGAACTTCAACGGCTTCAGTTCTGTTTTGAATTCAGTGGTTGTGATATTACCTCATTCCACTGGGATATAGGTCTGTCCTGTTCCACAGAATGAGTGTCAGGTTTATATCCTGTTCCCCTATGTTAATGTTGTGGTTTGGTGTTTTCTGTGAAGCTAGTTCCATTTGTTTGATCTGATTGGGATCCTGGTTCCATCGTGTTATGCTAGGCTGCTGTCCCAGTGCCATTGGGTTATCGTAACCCATTTTGTCCTGTTGCACCATGTCATTGTCCTTGTTGTATCCTTTTCCGATGGTTTATGGTCCTGCTTCCATCCTCTCCTACCGTGTTAACGTCCTGGTTTCATCCTGTTCCACCAGGGTAAAGGTCTCAGTTCTCCTGTTCTGCCAGGTTATTTGTCTCAGTTCTGTCTGAGGTTCTTGAAGTCTTGCCTTGCAAGGGTCTTCCAGGCCTAGCAGGCCACCGCTTCTGATTTCCTTGCATTTTCTATTTCATATTTTTTACCCTAGAGTGTCGTGAGCAAGGTCACGGCAGAGTACAATCGAGAACAGCTCTGGTTGGCCAACGAGCTGCTCATCGTACAGCTACAGGCTCGGGTCCGTGGATACTTGGTGCGACGAGCGTACAGCGAAAGACTGGAGTATTTCAAACAAAATGGTCCAAGTATAGTTAAACTCCAGGTAAGTCTGAAATACAGTCGTACTTGGTTACAGACAGTAATCCACATTTTATGCAGCTAGCATAAGCTACGACAAATGGTCTTTTGAATGATATTTCAGAAATGAGTTTCAAGGTATCGGATTCCATGCTTAATAAGTGTGTATTTGTGTAGCGACCGCTGTACAGAGTACAGCTGTTAAAGTACAAATGGGTTCAGGGGTACAGGGTTCAAATCCCACCTCTGTCAAGTTGCCCCAGTTGGGCCCTTTAGCAAGAATTGCTTAAGAAAAGCTTGAATTGTAAGAACTGTATAAGTTGTAAGTCGCTCTGGATAAGGGCGTGTGCTAAACGCTGTAAATATAAATGTAGCATGTAGCAGGGTTTGACTGTATGAGCCAAAACGTTTGCGTACGTGATTTGTATCTTCTTTATTCCATGCATGCAGGCATGCTGGAAGGGCTATAAACAGAGGAAAGCCTATCAAGACAGACTGAAGACGTTACAAAACAATGTCATGAATGTAGTCAAGGTAAACAATTTGGAAATATAATACGGAACATTATAGAACGTTGCACCAGTTACTGTGTTGTTGCTTCATATCAGCTCGTGTTGTGAACAGTTGCAGGCGACGGTGAAAATGTGGCGAGCCAGGCGAGTGTACAGAAAGAGACTACAGTATTTCAAAGACCATGTGAGTAACAGTATTGGACTGACACTATGGAACTGTGGGACTGTTGTAGCATAGTGGTTAAGGTGCTGGACTAGGGATCAGAAGGTCCAGGGTTCAAAGGGTTCCTCTGTGACAGTTTGGTCCCTGAGCAAGGTCCTTAACCCACAGTTGCTTGCACTGTAAGACTGTATTATTTGTAAGCGCTAT
Source organism: Parotocinclus haroldoi (assembly GCA_034779995.1). Taxonomy (NCBI): domain Eukaryota; kingdom Metazoa; phylum Chordata; class Actinopteri; order Siluriformes; family Loricariidae; genus Parotocinclus; species Parotocinclus haroldoi. Next base: position 22,630 of record JAUZST010088144.1, read on the forward strand.
GGACAAAAGGCGTGTTTTACATAATATAAATGTAAAAATGATAAATGGTAACTGCAAATGTACTTCACGTTTTTACTTACTTTATAGAAGCTTTAAGTAATTCACCTCTTAATTACCTCGCCAAGCAATTTCTGCCTGGTTCCAGGTGCTTTAATAACAATTAAAAGCTTCTATGTTGTTTATGCTTTGAACTAGAAATACATGCACAATGTATCCTGGTCAATTTATCTTTAAACAATGCTATTTTATGGTGTAAAAGCTTAGAAAAAAAATAGAAACCCAACATGTTGGACTTAAACGTTTGTGGTGATATTTCGGCTTAATAAACAATACATTATAAACAATACAGCATCAGAATACTGGATCCACGCCTTGCCTTAAGTGCTTCAGAACCCGTAAGGACCAGTAAGGGTCAGGAACCCGTAAGGACCAGTAAGGATCAGGAACTCCTCCTTGTTAGGCATTTCCTCATGCTAGTAAAAATAAAAAGTTTAAGAACACAGTATAACTAAAAAAAAAATTAGAGGTCGCGATAGGTCTTGTCATCTGATCTAACATCCGGATAATCTGAATTTGGGGTGTCTAAAACTATGTTGACATTTGGGATCTGGTTTGTACTTCGATACTGGTGAGGTGAGGTCTGTGGGTTCATGACTGATGTGCCCCCATGTTACACCATGTATCGGTTGTTCCTATATAAATGTGTCCTTTTTGTCTGTACAGGAAAAGGAGATAATAAAGATCCAGGCTTTCCTTAAAGCAAATAAAGCCAGAGATGATTACAAAACTCTCAGTGAGTAATTACTGATCCATCACTATATACACACAATAAACATCATAATACCATTTAATCCTTAATGCTGTTCTTAAAATGTGTGTAAAATGTGTGCATATTATTGTATGTTCTAGCCGGTGCCCAGGACCCTCCCCTGGCCGTGGTCAGGAAGTTTGCCCATCTCCTGGAACAGAGCAGCCTCGACCTGCAGGAGGAACAGGAAGTGACTCGGATCCGCGAGGAAGTGGTGACGAAAATTCGTTCCAATCAGCAAATGGAGAAAGACCTAAACTTGATGGACATTAAAATCGGCCTGCTGGTCAAGAACAGAATCACACTTCAGGTAAGAAAGCTGTTACGTTGCTTAAATAAGATTTCAGCAACATGTCTCTTATATCACTTTGAGTCCAAATATTTAGTTCGAAATTTCTCTGTCACCCATACTACCCATCAAAATGATGGATTCACCACATGTGATATGCAGCTTAATAAACTGGTAATTTATTAAGTCCATGACCAGGTTTGCCAGCTTTGAAAACTTTGCTGGTTTGCTTAGAAGCCTGACTCAATCAGACATGAACTGAAATGCCAGAAGTGAGCCAGGACTTATTGTCTAACGTCGGAACCTCACAGTAATGTTCCAAAATCTAGTGGAAATCCAGTTTAGAAGAACCAGGGCTGTTGTAGCAGCAAAGGTCGGGATATAATTTCTGGGTGTCTAAATAATTTCGTCTATACAACTAATATACAACCCCAAATCAGAAACAGGTGGGATGGTATAAAAATGCAGATTAAATAAGAGTTCCTTAAATTTACTTCTATTTTTTTTCAATGGTCAACATGTAATGTGTTAATAAACATTTCTTCTCACATTTCAGGTATGCAACACAATAGAAATTTACTAGTAATGAGGTTTGATATGGGTGACTAACGTCAACAGGTGATCACAATTTGATACAAAAGACGTATACAAGAAAGACCGAGTCTTTGAGGAGCAAGGAGGGGCAGAGGAAGAAAGGTGTGAGAAAATGATTGGAATGTTTAAAAGAAGGATTGGAAGGGATTTGCACATTTCTTTCGGTACAGTACATAATATCATTCAATTCGTTAAGGAATTTAAAATTCAGTCTGTAACGGCTAATGTGTAAGCCTGAACTGACCACCCATTATAACCGATCCCTCACAGCACAAAAACAAAAATCACCATTCATCATTAGCTTATATAGCCACATGGACAAGGGAGCAAAAAAAAATGTCAAAGTAAACGTAAGCAACACTGTATTTGTTCCATATGGGAATGTGGTATTTTCCATACCATATTCTGAATTAAGATCGTAGCCTAGTGGATAAGATACTGGACTATGGACCAGAAGGTTCAGGGTTTAAACTCCACCTCTTCTTCCTTAACCCACAATTGCTTGGACTGTAAAACTGTATCAATTGTAAGTCACTCTGGATAAGAGCATCTGCTAAATGCCGTAAATGTAAATATAAACCCTACAGTGTTAATGAAATGCATGTCGTTCTCACTATCATAACAGGACGTGGTGTCGCTCAGTAAGAAGATGAAGACCAAAAAGAACAAAGTGACCAAAGAGGATTTGACCCTCGGGGACAAGCAGGGCATTAAAGGACTTAGCAAAGAGAAGAGGAAGAGACTGGAGGCCTACCAGCATCTTTTCTACCTGCTACAGGTGCGAGTGAATCAGTGTACAAACCCTGATTGGGCGAAGTAGATAAAGGCATAAAAAGCAAATCAAAAGAGCAGGGGTTGTCCCCATGGGCCATCCTTCTGTGTTGATCCTAATCACTTCTTCATTGGTGTTACGTTTTTGGTATTTTATGAGTCGACTCTCCTTTCTCACTGAACCAGACAAACCCATCGTATTTGGCCAAGCTCATCTTCCAGATGCCTCAGAACAAATCCACCAAGTTCATGGACACTGTGATCTTCACACTCTACAACTACGCTTCCAACCAGCGGGAGGAGTATCTGCTGCTCAAGCTTTTCGAGTCGGCCCTCAGGGAAGAGATCAAGTAAGAATAATAGTTTCTTTGTTTGATTTGATTTTTTTTAGCTCATTCCTGTTTTTCTCCAAATTTGGTTCTACCCAGTCTCACAACATCCGTCCGTTACATGTCAACCCCTACACCAAGCGTTCGTAGAGCTAGCAGGCCCACACCAAATCTGCTCCAACAAACCCTCTAGTCCCGGAGTATACATGCTCTGTCTTTGCCACAGGCTGGCTTGCCCAGTGGGCCGCTGTTGCAGAGATGAGATGATGATCCCTTTCTAACCTTTTCTTTCTGTGTGTAGTTAATGATTAGTTAATAAATCATGTTGTCAATCAGTCACATAACAAATGTCCGTAACTCTTGTTTAACCCCAACAGGTCAAAAGTGGACCAGATTCAGGACATAGTCACGGGAAACCCTACAGTCATTAAGATGGTGGTGAGTTTTAATCGAGGTGCTCGGGGTCAGAACGCACTGAGGCAGCTTCTCTCACCAGTGGTCAAAGATATCATTGAGGACAAGAGCCTGGGCATAAACACTAACCCCATAGACATCTACAAGGCCTGGGTCAACCAGATAGAGACAGCTACCGGAGAGGCAAGGTGAGGCTTCAGCTCAACCTCAACATTTCTAAATGAAAGAACCCCTAATTTGCGTAAGCAGTCTAGATGAATGTGGTTTGGGATGTATGTTGTGCTGGTGAATGTGTGATTTTGCAAATCTTTCACTAATGTGCTTATGCCTGTTATTTCCTGTAATTAGTTAATATCATTTTTTTATGCTGTAGGGCCCAAATGTGTGCTATTAGTTTGTATAACATTTTGAAAACCGAAGCACTAAAATCTATATATTCTTTTATACTTATAGTCTAAAGACACTATAAGTGCTTGCTTTCTGACAAATGTATGTATCTAACTGTCTGTGTTCTGCTATATGTTGTACATTCATGTTAATCAAGCCACTGTGGTCTGATTTCTCCGCTATTTCTGTTCATCCCGCGCTCATGGCTTTTAGTAAACTACCCTACGAGGTCACAGCCGAGCAGGCTCTGACCCATGAAGAGGTGAGGACCAGGCTGGAATCGTCTAACCAAATGCTGCGCACTGTCACAGACAAAGTCCTGAGCTCCATCACATCGTCAGTGGAAGCCATCCCGTAAGTTCCTGACAGCGTTACCCCTTTTTCACCTGACACCGTGTTTTATCATCAGGTTTTTTAGAGTAATGTTTATTTTGCTTAGACTGGCCCCCCAACACCCCTTCATGGTAAGGGCGGAGTTTGACAGGTCAGAGCCTTGGTGGCTTGATACAATATTAGGTTATTGTTCATATTAGGATTGTTGTGGATGATCGGTGTAAACCTACTGTTACTGAGTAGTGCTTATTTTCCACTAGAGGGCAGAATTGAACTGATAATAATTTCAGCCCGACGATCTATGTAACCAGGTTAGATAAACACTGTTGTGGTAAATTTAATGTTAGTCTGCTGTTTAGTTTTAAATCAACCTTACATCAGATCCCTTTTTAACGCATCATGGTTAATTTACAGCATTTTGCTGACGTTCCTTTTTCTAAAGAAACCTTTCATGACGGTAATTTCCATTTTCACTTAGTTTCCTTTTCGTTGTTGTCCCTTAGCTATGGCATGAGATACATAGCCAAAGTCCTGAAGGATACCCTTCATGAAAAATTTCCTGATTCATCAGATGATGATCTACTGAAGGTCAGATATGAAACATGTCACTGTTTATTTTTAATTGATTTAACAGTGCAACTATACTTAATGTAAATTGTATTATGCACCAAGTTCTCTTAGAATGAATTGCATTCGTAATATAACGAAAAACATGTTTGAATGATCTTAATTTCTGCCTCTTTTAATCCAGATTGTTGGGAACCTGTTGTATTACCGCTACATGAACCCTGCCATAGTGGCTCCAGACGGATTCGATATTATAGATATGACAGCAGGAGGGCAGCTGCATTCAGAACAGAGGAGGAACCTGGGCTCTGTGGCCAAGATGCTGCAACATGCTGCTGCCAACAAGCTGTTTGAGGGCGAGAGCGAACACCTCAGAAGCATGAACAGTTACATCTCCTCCACCTACCAGAAATTCAGGTCTCCTCTTATTTCATGTTGGCGAGAAATATAATATTGGTTCTTTCTCTTTGTTTTTGTCTAAACAACAAAGGAACGATCGGTTTTACATCGCAACTTGATCAAAAACCAAAAGCATACAAAAATAGCATCATTACCCCAGACCTCTAAGCGACCTCTAAACACTGTATTTACTGTATATAGCGTATTTTTCTGTTTAGCTGTGTTAGAGCTGAGTCAAATATGAATCAGCTTTTAACTGCTACAGCATGTTATGTGAGTTGTGTTTTAGCTTTGCTTAGCAATCGGGAAAGTTGGAGATTTGCATCTCTCGTGTTGAGTCATGAGCCAGTAAATTAGGGCTTTATGTTCGTCTGAGGTCACCAGGCCAACTCCAGTCTCCATCTCTGCTCCATAGTATTCTGGGATTACACTGATACAAATCTTAATGATTAGAGATTATACTGAATCTGAAGTTCACAGTATCCTGTAGGGCGGCACGGTGACTCGGTGGGTAGAAACACTTCCTCACAGCAAGAAGGTCCCGAGTTCAATCCCAGGGTGAAGTCTGCATGTCCTCCCCGTGTCTGTGTGGGTTTGCTCCGGGTACTCTGGTGTTCTCCCACAGTCCAAAGACATACGTTAATTGGTGTCTCCAAAGTGTGGCACTTAGTGTGTGTGTGTGCGCCCTACCATGGATTGGCGCCCCATCTAGGTTCGTTCCTGCCCTTGCGCCCAGAATTGCCCGGTGTTGCTGACCCGCGACCCCGTGTGTATTAAGTGGAAGATAATGGATGGATGAGTTTTCCATTTTATGCATTCATTTCCAGGACATCATGTACCCCTAGATCAGGTTTAATCAATCTGTGGGTATTTTCGACTGGACTGGTAAGGAAAGGTGGAACTACTTTACTGTGGAGCCAAAAATCAGCACCTGGTTTGTTGAAGTGGAAATGGTGCTGAAAGAAGAAGAATTGTCTTTGTGTTAAAGTGTGGCATCAGCAAAGAGGAGGGAGCTGGTATTTTATTATGATATTTTTATTTTTGTAGATTACTATCTCACAGTGGCAGCAGGTTCTGTTCCTGAACATGAGTCATAGTTACTGGAAATCCCCCACATTAGGAACATTGTTTTTCATTTTAGTGTCTGTGCAAGAGCACATGCATTAGCGCATCTTTTAATGCTACGCATTAATTAACGATTCCTTTTGATCGTTGCTTCTTAAAAGATCATTTTTATTTTCATTTTATTTCACTTGAAAATGCTGATACATGTTTTCATGCCATTACCAAGACAAGTAGTCTTATTTTAGCCACACCTCTTGCTCCTTCACCCAAGGCAATAGTGATTAGGGTTCAAATCCCACCTCTGCTAAGCTACCGTTAAGCCCTTAACCCACAATAATGGCCAAGTTAAGGCAAGAACAACAGTGCTCTGTAAACACAAAATATAATGAAAATATTTTATTTAATTAAACATATTAAATGCATTCAGAATTAAGTTGTTCAGACTGATATTCAGATTGATATTTACATTGTCCTTTCTTATGAGTGTGTAGCAGCTTTTAATTTTTTTTATTTTAGTGTAATAAGAATAAGATTTAGGATTATTGAGTATGTTAATGTTAATATACCGCTCACAACAATGAGGCGACACTTCAAAATGAAATCTCCCAAGCATCTCTTTTCAGTTCTGATTTTGGACCAGTTTGGTAGAGGGGTCTATACTTGCAGACTGATGGTCTTCCTTTTTCTGCAGAGTTTTCTTCCAGGCGGCATGCGATGTCCCAGCACCAGAAGAGAGATTTAACGTGGACGAATATTCAGACATGGTGACCCTCAGCAAACCCGTCATCTACATCTCTATAGAGGAGATCATCAACACTCATTCAGTAAGAACAATCCAGGCATGCATATGTTTAGAAATCACTTATGTCAGATGATAAGTGAATAACAAAACTGAAATCATTTTTGGAATCAAATGCATTTCGACCAAGTTATGACTTTTTAAACTACAGAGATTTGCATGCCATCATTGGATTGGCTGTTTGGGCCAAATTGATTCATTCTTTTTTCAAAACAAATGGTGAGCTGGGTCAATTTCCAGTGCTTTTCATCATTCTTGGGCTTTTTTTTCCTGAACGTATACTTTTCAAAAGCAGGGTTTAAAGGCAACCTTTTATTCGGAATAGCAATCCAAATTTTTGCAAATTTAAAGTTGTGTCTTTTTTATCCATTAAATCAGCGAATTCATTAAATAAATTTTAATATATGAGGCGCTTCTCGCTGGGGCAGGTGTTGAGCTGTGACAGGTTAAGGAGGAAGAGTATCATTGTTTTTTTCGAAAGTTAGATTTTTGAAAAAAAACATTTGCAAAGGTCTCACAAGAGTATTTTAATAGTTATAATATATTACATTATTATGTTATTATATTTTTATAGTTCCTTGGCTTCCACTGACCCGCCCTGGTTCTGGTTTTGCCAGAACCCCTCAAAAACGTTTAACATATCACACACACAACATGACATTTTGTGTGCAGAGTTTTTTTCTGACTGTGTAGCTGGGTGTTTTTAATGTGAAGCAGGCCTGATTTACCATGATCCTCCATGATTCGCTATGACTCATTGAGCCAGAGAAAGCTGACAGACCATCTTCTATATTACAGGCTCGTTAGTGTAGTGATGTAATGCTCTAGGCTTTCAGTCCAGCTCGTGAGTCATAAACACGGTCTCTGTCTGGTTAAAACACTGTGCGATTAAATTCAGTATGTTCTCTTAAAGTCAGTAAACTAGAGAAAGCTGACAGAGAAACTTCTAGTATTAGTTTGCTAACCAGTCTCGTATGTGCAGTGATGTAATGCTCTTGGTTTTCAGCCCTGCTAGTGCGTCATAAAGGCCTCCTCCTCTGGCCATACGTTTTCCCGCCAAGTTCCTCTATCGTCCCAGTGTCTAAAGTTATCTCATTGTTTGTAGAGGGATTTGTTTTTAATCATGACACCATGTAAGAGTGAAAAGGGTTGTTTTTCATCATTTTCATCATTTTTTGCTGCACTTGTCAGTAAACGAGTATGATAAAAGTTTATTTGTTCAGGTAAAATCTCTTTTTACATTTGTTTATTTGTATTCGTCTGTTGAAGAAGATTGTCCGTCTATGACAAACTAGATGGGCACTTTATATTGTAAAGAAAGCTAGAAAAAAATAAGCAAAAATGCACAAAACCTGAGCTCATTAGGTCATCAACAACTAATACATTAGGTTAAAAAAAAAAAATTATAGTTATCCGAACATGCTATCAGTATATTTATATATCTAGATATTTTTTTATCTATAACTACAAAAACGTACAGGGTTTCAGGAATGGTCTTTTTGGACAGGTGGCTCCCAAGAAACCAGTTTTTTGGAAGGGCAACAGGGTGAAAGGTCAAAAACAGAACAGAAACTTGACAAAGTATATCAAATGATTTTAAAATACTTAATTATCCATACCAGTGAATACCAGAGGAATCTGTAATAGTAATAATTCTATTTTATAATGATGTATTTATAAAGAGGAGAAAGGCGGTGTGGTGTATGAACTTTAGAGTGCTGCTCTAAACATGACACAGCACTGGATGCTGGGCTGCTAAATAGGAGAATGATCTTACATTTTTTCTCAGGAGTTGGAGGGTTTTGTTCTGTGGAACTCCGATAACAGCCAGATGGTTCAGAAACAGTGATTATTTTCCTCCTTGAGCAGCCTGTTCCACTTTAACAATAAACACAATAGAGTCAAGGTCAGAGGTAAAAGCTTAGAGACTGGAGCGATCGATATGCAGAGTAGCAAATGTTCTAGTAGAACTAAAATCCTGCGTAGACAGAGACATTCTGTACAACCGCTATCTTATAACTAGATATGATGCCTACAGAAGCCGTTTAGTAAAGCTTACAGGCTTAAGAAGTAGCCGCATGTTCGTTCTGCGTGTAGCCGATGATTTATAGAGTAGTACAGAAAAATTAGGCCTGATTTATGGAGGTGTCTTGATGCTTGCAAAGGAGCTCCTCCAAGTCCTTTGTATTTTCTCACACCCGTGCCTCCCTACTGCCGACATACAGTAGATAACAGACTTTCAGCACTTACTGTCAGATTAGATTTCCTGATGAGGAATCTGTTTTGAGTCAGCTTTGCAAAACGGTGGTATGAAAGCACACACTGTACGTCTGATCTAAGCCGTGTTGGGAGATTCTGCACAGCAGTGCTCTGTTATGTTAGCAGGAAAGGCAGCATCTCAGGGGAATAGAGTTTCTTGTTTGTAGTGTGGGTTAGCCAGAGGGTTCAGGGTTTGATCTCTGTATGAGCACCTGCCCTGCCTAGAAGAAAAGCTATTTGGCCATGTGTTTTCTATGCTTCTCCCAAAGTGTTGTCGTAGAGGTTACACTTGTACAAGATTAAGAAAGTGTTTCAAACATATTTCAATTTATGTTTGTCTGGTAGCTTGTTCTGGAGCATAAGGAGGCCATCGCTGCTGAACCCAGTGATCTTCTGCACGAGCTTCTGGATGACCTGGGAGATGTCCCTGATGTGGAGTCACTGATTGGTAAAGCTGCATCTTGCACATTTGGATGTCATGTATTCCAAAAGTGGCTCATTTTTCAAAAGTCTGAGACCATTTCAGAGAATGTTTGTAATTATCAAATAAAAAATGTTGTTTTTTCATTCATGAGCTGCTTTTGTTGTACTCTAAAGTTCCGTCAGTGTCAATGCAAAAATGGATTTTCTCCTATGTTCAGGAGAAGGTGCTGTGGATCCAAACGATCCCAACAAAGAAAACACACTGAGTCAGCTGGCCAAAACCGAGATCTCCCTCACACTCACCAATAAGTTCGAACTAATGGATGGTGATGACCAGGACATGAAGGGACTGATGATGAAGTAAGTGACATACACACTAGCTGCCCTCATGCCGTTTAAGCATATATCCGACACCATATCAGATGGTCCTACAGAGGTGTGGCAGAACAAGTTAGAGCAATTAGTCCAGAAATAGCATTTATTATAGGAAAGCATCACACCCTTTGAAAATCCTTACCTTTTGTCAAATAACAAGCTGAACATTAAAATAAATCATAACAAACCAACTTTGCCTCAGTTGTGCTGTTCCTTCAGGCTGGACGGCCAGGAAAGGAGGACTGTGAGAGGCCAAGAGGCCAGTGACATTAAAAAGTGCCAAATTAGTGTGCTTCTAATGCAATGTGGCAAAGTGTTTAGTGGAACAAGATTAGGATTGAACTTGGGATGAAATTCAAGAATGATATTTGGTGAAAAATCAATCTTACAGGGGGGTAACGTCTAGGCTACCCAAGGATGTTGGGTATGTTTTCAGTCTTGGTCCTCCCAAGGTCTTTTTTTTCCTTTTTTCTTGTCATGTTTTCCCCAGCTTTGCTCAATTAGGAATTTGGGTGTAAAGACTTATTCTTTTTGTAAAGCTACTTTGAGACGATGTTATAAAAAGCCCAATGAATAAAGTTGATTTTTAAGATTGACCACCCAAAGTAAATCATAACTACTGCAAAGCAACATTAGGTGTGGAGATGTGTTTCTTCAGTTTGGTTTGAGCAATTGGTTCAGGATTAAAGGAAAAATTTGATGATTCCAAGTACATCCAAAGTCCTTGGAAGAACCTGCAGCTCTCTTCTCCACAGTTAAAGATGGGCAGGTGGTTCACCTTCTGAATTAAATGAATCAATTAAAGCAGAGGATTTGCTTTTACTGTAAAGCAACAAAGTGACTGTTTATAAGACGTATGATGCCTTTCTGTAGAAACTGCATTTGCCTTCCAGTATACTGCTGTGTTTGGTGTTATTTTTATTTTCTCCATTTCCTGTTCCACTATCTGTCCTAAACCATGGTGGGAAATGATGTGCAAACACTGTTATCTCTTCCGCTGTTGAAATGGGCTTTTCTGATGATATTCCGAGAAGAAGGGAATCATTCCACAGGTCCATCCTATGTTACAAATAATGTGCATGCTTGGAAGGAAATGTCTTTTAATACCTGATGAACTGTAACACAATAAGATGGGTCAGTGAAAAATAAGATATTTAAGCAAGTTGAGTTTCATAAGAATATTCTTGCAATGCTGTAAAAACAGCAATCTAATCATATTGCGGAACACACTGTAAATATGTTACTTAATACTTAAGTATATTTATATTGAAACATTGGGTGAACTTAATTCTAGGTGTTAAACAAGGTGTCAAAATTCAGGCGAGTCGGACTACTTCCAGTGCACCCAGTCTTGAGTGAATGTGATGCCCAGCTTGGTCGTGAGTCTCTGCCATGAATCAGACTGCCAGGACTTGTTGCTGAGACCAGGGGGTGGGGTGACGCTTGGTTTGGTGTTGGGCCGCTCAACCTTGCGTGGACTCCAAGAGTGTCTCTTACAGGCTTTAAACTGGGAAAAGGATAAATCAACGGAATCTAAATGGAGCACAGATTAGAAAGTATGAGCAAATTATTTAATCAAATGTGAGTGCTTTCACTGCAGGTTCTCAAGCCAAGTAAGGGAAAGAGTTGTGGTGGGGTCCAGGTGTGGGGCTGAGTGTTACTGAAAATGCAATCACTGGAATTGCTGCTAGACTAACAGGCTGGAGAGAAAAGAGAATCTATAGTTAGGGATGTTAAGAACACAGCTGTGCTAAGTGCTTATCTAAGCATAGCAGCATAGCTAAAAGTGAGAGCAACAAGGTATGCCATGAGTTCTTCCCTGAGATATCAGTGACCCACCTCTCGCACTGTCAACAACGACTCTATGCACGAGGTGAGACGACAATAACACTATCTCAGATCACCACATAACTCTATAATAATAAACCTGTGACTCAGAACTCAGTCTAGGGCATTGTTACACATCCCTAGCGATTGGCTGGAAGCTTTTTACGACTTTTACGTTTATCATGGTTTTTCCCACTGTGATTTCACATGTATGTATAACAATGTGCAGTTCTGTTACGTTTGTTTGTCCCAAAGCTTGCGATAGGGAGAGCTGTTACATAAAACTGTTTGTATTTGAACGTTTCAGACATGATTATGACTGTTTTTTCCACATCATTTAACATAAAAAAAAAAACATTGCTTCCTAATGGCATTCCTTGCTGAACTGTTTATTTGGCATAGGTTTTGAGGTTCACACACTCCAGGCGGTTCACTTGTATTGAAAATGAGACAGTTTTGGAATTCCCCAGCAGTGCTGCATGTCTCACAGCGACTTGGACACTGTCCCGCATGTCTTTATTCCCTTGTGGTTCTGTGGGCTTGCATAACGTAGGTCCTCATATCTTCACATCAGCAAGGGCAGTCAGTGAGGCAAACCAAATGTTTAAGTCTGATGAAGTCTTTGTAGACTGTAAACAACAAATCCATTTGTTCAGTTAACTCTGTTGTTATCAAAATGCTTTAAAATCGGTCAGCACCGGTCTCTCCTTTCACATAGTTCATTCTAATCTACTGCATCACACTGGTTCACAATCCACCCTTATTTTTCCATGACCTACCTATCACATTATCCACATAAGCTCCAAACTGTAAGTTCTGTCTTGCATGACTGTTTTTTCAGAGTTTGGGGTCTCTGGGGAGGAAGCAGGAAGAATGAGTCAACCTCTATGCCCCTATGCTGCAGACAGAAAGGGCTTGACGTCAGGGCTGAATTCTAGCACAGCTCTGTTTCCTGTGTTATGGGACACGCCATATGTAATCTTCAGTTACAGACAGAGAGCTTCACAATTGTAGACATACCATAGATCTCTTATGAAGAGAAACGAGACGTGTTCTCACTAATACTTAACATGTTTTAATCCATGTGAGCATTTAGGGCACTTAACACTTGAGAACTTGTGGTGTAAGAAGCAGAGGACAGTCAGATAATCTGGACCGATTTTGGATTGATCATGAGTTTAGACTATTATGTTGGCTAAGGAAGCGTTCAGAAAGAACCAAAGTCATGCCAATAACTGTGACACGCGATATGATTAAAACGAGCCAATAAGGATTTCGTAATTTATTTGGCGTGAAGGAAGCACGGCAACACTTTTCAGAACCTTTTACTCATCTTATAGTGATGGAGCTGCAGAATTATCATCATTTTAGTACATTTAAAGTCTGGATTTTTGGGATGCAGATACAGAATGAATGATTCTGGTAAAGTCTGAGCAGTCAGGATTTCAGTCTCTTGCACATGGAGTTATCTTCTTTATTTTAAATTCGAATGATCCTTAATTGATTCTCCCCGTTTTTCCATCTGGACCTTGTTCAAATGTAACTGGATATTCTCCGTAACAGAACAGATTTCTTTGCTAATGCTCAACCAGAAGAACATTCAGTTCCACTCAAATGTCTTTCCCGTAACAGACTGATGTTCCATATTGCGCTCCTTTTTTATTTTATAGAACTAAGAAACTGATCTTGGATGTGGTGAGAATTCAACCAGGAGAAAGACTGTCAGATATCCTAGAGACTCCAGCTACACCCCAACAGGTAACAAACCATTTGAATTCATTATCATTCCGTGTCCTGCTAGGGGGCAAGACAAATAGAAGTCATTTAAATGGCTGAAAGATTAATGTCATGGTTTGCAAGTCTGTTCCTGATGTCCCTCCAACTGTAAAAAAAAATGATCAACCCCCTCCATCCCTGAAGTTGTTTTAAATATAATATCCTGCTCAGTGTTGCAAGGAGATCTGGAGCCTATCCCAGGATTCACAGTGCACAGTCCATGGGCCCCATACGGGGCATGTCTGTTATTTTGTGATAAACGTAATAATCTTTTAGATTCAGACTCACGTATTGTGCAACGTAGGACTCCGAACACGTTAAACTGGTGGAGCGACGGACTGCACAAGACGCCACTGCTCCGGAGGGTTTAAAGAGCAGCCAGGCCATGCTGGAGGACACGCAGCTGCCCCTGGAGCAGAAAAAACGCAAGATCCTGAGGAACCTGCGCTCTCTCGAACAAGCTGGTCTGGTCAGTTCTACCAACAAGTACCAGCAGCTGATTAATGACATTTCTAAGGTAAAGTTATTGTTCCCACTGTCATATTTGTGAGGATATTTGAAGAATGTGAAAGATGAAACAATGTAATTAATACAAGTCCATCCATACATCTATTATCTTCCACTTGATCCACACGGAGTCGCGGGCCAGGACGCTAGGACAGGAACAACACTAGACGGGATGCCACACAGTCATACACTAAGGGCCACTTTAGAGACAACAATTACCCTAACACGCATGTCTTTGGACTGTGGGAGGAAACCGGAGTACCCGGAGTAAACCCGGGTACTCTGACACGGGGAGGACATGCAGACTCCACACAGAAAGGACCCAGGCCGCTCCACCCTGGGATCGAACCCGGGACCTTCTTGCTGTGAGGCAGCGCTGCTACCCCACCCAGCCCCCGTGCCATTTTATTGTAAATTGTGTTGCGCTTTTGCACATGCTACTGCACACGTGCACTAATGTTGTATTGATGTAGTCTATTGTTTTATGTAGCACCTTAGTCATGGAGGAATGTTGGCATTCTATGCATATATGGAGTTATATTGTACAGGAGCTGCCTAATTTAGGATGGGGAAATGTTCAGATAAAGTCATCATAAGTTAAACGGATCATGAACCCGAAGAGCTTAACGAGTGTTAAGCTATCACTAGAGCATCTATACTGCATCGTAGCAGAGCCTCATGTTCATGTAGAATACATTAACATGAACATAAAGTCTGCCAAAATCATTAACACGAAGATTTTATAATAAAGTGTTAAGCCATCTTGTAAATTGTGTCATTTAGTGAGTAATGAGTTGAAGTACACGCTGAAAAGGTGACTGGAAATGAAAAGGAAATGTAAAACACTTAATCTGTTGGTGAACTCAAGGCATTGGTGTGGCTTGTGTTTTATTTCCGTTTCTCATTCAGTTAACTCATATAACTTTTTTTTGGGACCCATGGAGACTTATTCAGTAAGAATACAGTACTGTAGATAGAAAAATAGATTTAAAAAAAAAAAAACAAGAGAAACACAAGCGAAGATCTGCACTGAGGAAGATCATGAATGATGAATTGAGTTTCGATCGGAACGAGTGACATGGCTCGTCTTCAAGCAGGAGCAGAGAGTCCTGAGCAAAACGCGTAGAGAACCAAATTCGATGAGTTCTCACCGTGCTTAGGTGAGAAGGCGCAGGGCTGCGGGAGAGAAGGTTCTTAACTAGGATTGTGCGAGACTGGCAAAAAATAATACAGCGATATTTTCTGGGATTTAGTCCATAACAAATGAAGCTTCGAATTGTTGTACGATAATCTAATAAGAACAACAAATAATAGTCTTAGTCTTACAGGTCTTGCATTGTACCAGTTTGCTCGTTTTAATACGATATTATTTACTAATGGCATCAACAGAAAGGAAAACAGGTATTTTTTTATTTACTTAAAAGCGAAGCATTCAAGTAAAAACTGTAGCACATAAACTACAGATGGCTTCACATTTTGACACAACAGATTTCTGGTCAACAAAACATCCGAGTCCTAGCCGTCCTTGGTAGTGCATTTGTCAAAATCTTCACATTCTCCGCTGTGGTTAGTTTCCAGATGGTAAAATGTGTTCGTTGTTGAGCTGTCTTTATGGCCATGGATTTCCACCATAATTTGCAGATCCTTTCGAGCAACAGTTGTCTTTTCAAAGCCGAACCATCTCTATGCAAGTGAGGGTGAGTGAGCAATTACATTTAATGACATAGACTGTGAGGCTGGTGCTGTCTGTGTTTTGTCTCTTGGTGCAGTTTGTCGCTTCACTCATGTGCTCATAGATGTAACGCTAGCTATGTGAAGTCGAGGTGTGTTTTTGACTTGACAATGTCAGCTTACAGATAATTACAAAAACAATTATACAGGATACTGTCACGGACGATACATATTGCCACCCCTACTCTTAAACCACATGGCTTGGGTCGGGAAGATCACTTGTCTGGATCTGGTTCTGCTAAATGACTACATGTAAATGCAATATTTGTACTATTTATTAGCTGTTTAACCCGATTTATTTTATTGTTCAAATACACCTTGAGGGTCCCTGTCAGTTACAAGTCCTTAGAATCTTCCCAAACGGCACCCTGCCTCCTGTACACTGCCCCGCCTGAGCATATTTTGTAGGCGACAAATTGCTACAGTCAAGAGGTTCAGCAACTTCCAACAGCTCATCCAAGCATTAGGGCAAAAACCAGAGACTGTATAGCGGCACTCAACCACCTTGCAACTCAACAAATCGGGTTCTCAGCAAAAAACAGACTAGTCACACGGTAGAACTTCACCGTGTAAGCTAAAACGCGCCTCTTATGTCCTTTCTAGCCATCACATAGGAGCGCATGTCCATCTCCGTTGGGTCCTCTCCACTAAAATCCAATGTAAACTTTTTCAGAATGTTTTTGTTTTTAATTTTACCCTGTATTCTTAGTACAAGTAGTGTAAGTCACCCTAGAAGGTCTTAAAAAGGTCAGTGATGGCACCCAACAAAAAATGACAACATGAATGCATATAATGTCTCATACAGTGTGGATTTTCTGGCACAGATTAATTCGACTTACATGAATCCTTATGGGGAAAAAACTGTACCTGTCATTTTTGGCACTTGAGGTGTCACTGTATACCACACATAAAGGTACGATACCATACTCTAAATACACGTTGTTTAATGAAATACACATTGGTAAAGTTGGGGGCAGCACGGGGGCTCGGTGGGGTAGCACCGCTGCCTCACTGCAAAAAGGTCCCGGGTTCAATGCCAGGGTGGGGATTGTGTGGAGTCTGCATGTCCTCCCCGTGTCTGTGTGGGTTTACTCCGGTTACTCCGGTTTCCTCCCACATTCCAAAGATAAGCATGTTAGGTTAATTGGTGTCTCTAAAGTGGCCCTTAGTGTGTGACTGTGTGTGTATGTGTGCCCAATGATGGATTTCCGTCCCATCTAGGGTTGTTCCTGCCCTTGTGCCCAGAGTTGGCCCATGACCCCGTGTGGATTAAGCAGAAGATAATGACTGAATTAATGGTAAATTTAGGTCAAAATGACTTTGTCTAATGACTAGAGCCATATTCCACATTTGCTTACCTTTGTGACCTACAGTGGATGTTGGTGACAGCACGAGTGTGAGTATGCAGTAGAGCAGCAGAACTTGTGTAAAACCCTTCTGCTTCTGTTTCTTACTCATCCTGAAGAAAGACAGACAGAAACCAAAGAGAAGCAGATGTTAAAGATGGATAACAGAAGTGATTATACAGTTTTTTCCAATAGGGAGGCTCAGGTAACAAGAAATTGATTTCTACACATTTTATCCCCGCTTTTAGTGATTGGACCAGTCCACAATTGCACAGACTCTCTCAGACTCAGATACATTCGTCTGCAAGAGGGGACACATTGGAGAAATGCAGTACGGTGCAGTACAGTCTCAAACTTGGAGACTTTTAGATTTATACCAACAAAGTGATATGGTTACGCTTTCAGGAAATTAATTCCATGGCGGCTTGTGATCACTGGAGCAACAATCAGTTTAAAACTGTATGAAGAAATGTTACAAGGGAACGGTGGTGTAGTGATGTAGTTATGCTGCTCTTAAATGGAACCATTTGACAGAGAGCGTTAGAAGAGCTCCAACACTAGATACTTTTAAAATCTAGGCTGAAAACCATCATGTTTGAGCAAGCCTTCAGCTCAGTTTAAAACAGTTTAAAATACTGTGAAATGCCACACGCTTTTATTCTGTAACGCCACTTTTATTCTAATTTGTTTTCTTTGTTTTAAATATATTCTTCGAATCATTTTTGAATCATGATTTATTAATGTTCTTCTTTTAAACACATTGTTTTAATCAACTTTGAATTATATTTTATTCATGTTTTATTCTTACTTTATTTTTGTTTTCATTTTTATTGTTATTCTTTCAAATGTTTTTTTTTATTTGACTCGCCTTTGTATTTTCTAATTTGTAATGCACTTTAAACGACCGTTGTGTATGGAAGGTGCTATATAAATAAACTTGCCTTGCCTAGTGATGCATCATCTCAAGCCTAATAGTAGTTGGATGACAGTGAGACAATGGGAACAGGATTCATATTGTTTACGTCATTAAAAGGAGAACCGCTTGGATCAAACCAGCGTCCTCGTGCCTGTAACCTGCACCCTCTTTATTTCCAGTCCTTCTCCACACTTTTTATCTTCTCTGAACACCTGAGGGTGGTATTTTAAAAAAAATCTTGATCATTCTGTTTTGTCTACAAGAAAAAAGCTTTTCCCTGAGTTACTGAGCCGCTCAGAGAAAATAAAACCTTTCTCTAGATTGGTCAGGAAATGTGGTCGCTGAAGCAGTCAGTTTGCATATCAGAAGCATTTTACACTGCGGCTATGTTTTTTTAAAACAGATTATAGATCCATGTTCACACTTAATATCCAATTATAGAATACGGTGAAAGTTTTCACACCCACACTGCACTAATTGAATAAGATAAGATTAGCACACGAGGACTGTTTTTATGAGATATTAAGTTTAGTCATTCATTTTCCGAATCGGATCAATTAAATGAGTAATAATAATAATAATAATAATAATAATAATAATAATAATAATAATCGTGTGCCTTTATGAAAATGTAAAAAAAAAGCACAAAATGATAAATTGTGTCTTTCTGATCACAATAATATATCACAATTTTTATGAAAAAAGAAAATATTAATATCAAAAATATGATATAATCATATTACAATTTATTATAATATTGTTAAATAATACAATATTATTATATTTAATTAATTATTAATAATTATAAGTAATGTTGGCAGAAAGCTGAGCTTTGTTATAACAAAATGGGCAAAGGAGCAACAGCAATTTTATTATTATTTCGATTATTAGGATTATTAATTTAGCAGGAGTCGTTGTAAAAAAAGGTTTGTATTTTTATTGGTATGAGCCAGCTGCCAAAAATGGCTCTGCCTGAAGGCTGGGTTCAAATCCAGGAGGTATGCAACATTAAACTTGCTTTGTGTGTTTATGGAACCGTACGATGGACTGCTGCCCGGTCCAGGGTGTATCTTTGTCTTCACCCAATGAATTCCACTTTAGGCACTAGAACCTCCCTCATGACCCAGACCAGGCTACTTGGGGTAAAAATGGGCTGCTTCTTTAATGCTTACAATTACTATTATAATTAGCAGTAACAGTAGTTTTGGTGTTGTTGTTCTTACGATTATTATTACTTTTAATTCAGTGATTATTGCCTATGTTCATCAGAAGAGACTAAGGTTCTCATAGGACATCATTACCTGGTAGTTACTCAAAAAAACCTGATCCAGGTCAAACCTGAACCTGTTTCCCGTCTTCTTTGGGGACAAACATCAAGGTCCAAATGACCCTGAAATAACCCAGGAAGAATGGGACATATTTTGGCTGGAACCTACTGTTCTTCAAGATCTTGTCTTAATTTTATTCTTCTTGGGCAAAAGTAAAGTACTGTTTTGGCACATAGTAATTCAGCCGCGAAATGTGGCATGTTTGGTACAGAGTAAACTCGTCATCTCATGCCCTTGGGACCTCTGATATTCCTGGCAGAGCACACAGGTCCCAGCAGGGTATTGACCTTCAGTCACAGAATGTGTCACCCTGACTGAGCAAAAACCCCAAACTTAATCCAGCCCAACCAAAGTGGTTAGAGGATTCCAGGGGAAATAAAAAATAGTGTTGTATTACTAATCAATTGATTTATTATGATTTATTATTGATTATAACGATGATGATTATTATTATTAGCAATATAATTTTTTTTAATAAAAAATAACGTAAAAAAAAAATCACGTAAATAATGCATCAAATTTTCCATATTTCTTTTTGATCACAGTTGGGTCTCTGATCGAGGCCCTTAACCCACAATTGCTTGGATTGTAAGACTGTATAAACTGTAAGTTGCTCTGGATAACGGCGTTTGCTAAATGCTGTAAATGTAAATGTAAATCTTCACGTCCAAGTTCTTTCTCAAAAAAGAATTTCTTAAAAATTGCCCACAATTATCTCTTATAAACATCATCCTGTTCAGCCCATGAAATTTAATAAACGACTTCTTGACTTGAACATGTAATGCAGTCAATACATTTCCCATCATGCTCAAGCATCTTTCCAAACACTAGAAATCTTTCAATCAGAGATAATCTCAACCTAGTCAGAGTTCCTTTCATTTTTTTTTTCTCATGGAGTAACAGTCATCTGCAAATAATTACAGGAAGTCAGACACTCTGCAGACCAGGTAATAGCTCATAATGTTTGGGCAATGCAATTAATAAACACGTGTTATTGTTCATTTGTTCTTCATTTCTCATCGCAGAGTAACGCCAACCTTAGTGTTAAATCACTTAACCTATTTAATGTTTTCTTTTTTATGTACAGTCTGTGGAAGCAGAAATTTATATTTACTGGTTAATCAAAAATAATCAGTATTCATCTTTTTAAGAGGGTTCTGTTTTAACTGCTAGAACCTAAATCTATCTGTGTGACCTTATGGCCTATTAAGCATTGTCAAGTCGGCAAAGGGCACGCTGTGCCTTTGTGGTTAGATATATTAACAGATGCCCCTACGATTAATTGGCAAGTAGAGGGGTACAGCTTTGCCCCTCTAAATACTCTGTGTGACCCAGTACAGTGAACAGTCTAAAAACACCTGCGCTCAGTCCTATAAAGATCGATGACATTTAAGTGGAACAAAAGTCATGTTTCCCAGTGGTTGTAGCAATCCAGGTTGTATCTTCTCCTCCCATTTTAATCACAATCTTAATACAAAGCGGTGAAGTGCTACCGAAAAATGTCAAGTGTATAGAATAAATATTCCTTAGTCCAATATTCTTTAGTACTTTCATCTCCCATAAAACAACAAGCCTTATTAGTTTCTCCCAGTTTCTACAGGACGATCTCGTTTGTCTTTATTATGGCTCTCCTGCGAGAAACGTACAACCAGAATCTTCTTTCCACCTATTTTGCCGTTTTTCTGTGTTCTTGCATTTATTCCTGCCACATTCGCTTGGCTTTTGCAACCCAAGAATGATTACTACAGTCACAAACTGAGAGAAATAGCATCTAGACCACTTTCTCTGAACCACAGTCTTTGCTACCCCATGAGCCATTTCCTTTTCATCAGCTCCCTCTCCTCACAATAAATTGAATAGCCACAGGCCAATGAACACAGCTCCCAACACCACTCTGACCTTGGCAACAATGCAACAGCCTTGACGTGGTGGCGCCAGAATGAACGTCCTCAGCGGATAGATCAAAAGTTGTACCGAGGAACGCGGCAAAGTTTTAAGACAGCCACCGTGACAACAAATGAAATTATGCATACATAATATGAAGCGTTTATCATGAAGGCAGTCGAAAGTCATTTTTGTGTTCACACCACCGGCAAATATCAAACCCCCATATAAGGAACGTCGTTTATAAATAAAACAAGGAAAAACATGATTAATTAGGAGCGTACCGAGTTCGCTGTTCAATTTTCTCCCGATTATCAATTTCACATTCGATAAAAGATCTTCCTTTTTTTTTTTTTTTTGTTACTTCTGAAAGGGTAAATAATGCAAAACAATGCATATTCTTTGTATATGTTTTCAAACAATAAAAAAAACTTGATGCCTACAATTAATAGAATTTTAGGAATTAAAAGAACTATGAATAATATTAATAATTAAATGATTTAATTAAATCATATTATATATTATATTGTCAACTTTTTGTATCAGTTGTGTCTGTCTGTGTGTGTGTGTGTGTGTGTGTGTGTGTGTGTGTGTGTGTGTGTGTCTGTGTGTGTGTGTGTGTGTGTGTGTGTGTGTGTCTGTGTGTGTGTGTACAAATGCAAATAAAGTCATATATCCCAAATCCCTTCGGTGTCTGCTGGAGAACGGAAGAGATGCCATACGGTGGACGATGATAATCTCAAATGTTTTTAATCCACTAAGTGGCGTAGGTTACCCCTAATTCATGCAGTGCACCTACATAGGGAGTAGGAGGTCGTTTGAGATAAAACCTTAACTCCACCGTAACTCAGGAGCAGGAAGTCGGTTGAGCTAGAGCCTTAACTCCGCATTATTTCAACTTAAAAAGATGGCTACAGTGTTTGTTTGTTTTTTTTTATTTTCATTCGCTGGGCAGATGGTTCCCAGCCCACCCACAGATACATCTCATGTATTTAATTGAAATTCTCAAGTAGCAGTCACGTGAAATTTTGTCTGTGAGTTTCTTGGACAGCTACAAATACGACAGCGTTCACAAATCTTTTCCTACTAATCATATAAACAAGAACAGACACCACTTATTGTTTATTTATTTTATTTCATAATTTTTTTTATTTTCTGGCGGTTCATCTTCCAGAACTGCGCATGTGTGTTTTCTCTTCGGGCACTTGTGCATTGCACTAGTGCTGCTGTGCTAAAACCTGTGAAATTATTTCTTTCATTTTGTTCTTCAAAAACTAGCAAACAGAACAAATCTAAGGCCGACGAGATGAAAGACCGAAGGCCTTATGATGAAACCGCAGCAAAGTGTTCCTCGTACATCCATAATCTCCCTCAATAATAATGATGACCTGTCTTTTTTCTGATCCTCTCGAGCCTGGCAGCCTTCAGCTTGTCCGTAAGTGTCTTTTGATTAAAGCTTTCTCCTCTCTCCTCTCTCTCCCTCTCCTGTTGCACCTTAATGCCGGTGTGATGTTTCAATCAATGTCCCTAAAATTTCACCTGGCACCCATTAGCTGTTCAACTCGTCCGTCCCGGTCAATCTGAATCCTGCTCTGTCTTCATGCCTTCATTTTCTGATCCTCTCCGATGTGAGCTCGTGATACAGCCGGCCTATTTTTAATCCGGCTTTAATTGCCCTTATTGAGATGGCCGCATCAATTATGGATACGCTTCGGAAATGCATCGTATGGCTCAACTCGTCCATGTTCAAGCTCAGTGACAAGGCTCAGTGAATCCAAGCTGTCTGTGCGATGTCAGGTGAGTTTATCGATGTCTCATCAAAATATGTGTGCTTCATAAAGTAAGATCTACTTCTGTCCCAAGCACTTTAGATCAAGTAACAACACAGACTGCCTTAATGACGACGTACTCGTCTGTGAGCTGTTAATAAACATAAAGAAACGCCACATATACATTTACATACATTTACAGCATTTAGCAGACGCCCTTATCCAGAGCGACTTACAACTGATACAGTCTTACAATCCAAGCAATGGTGGGTTAAGGGTCTTGCTC